>ML790061.1:112289-143705 GCA_009831015.1 Picea engelmannii
ATTACTTGGAAAATTGTTACCCATGTGCTTTTGAAGAGACTGGTCTTGTCAGTTTGTTATTTTTATCTTCATTGAAAGATCGTTTTGGGTGTTTGTTGTGTATTTTATTTTCGTTGGTTGCTTACTTTTTCTTAGTTCCATCCTTGTTGCTTGGTTTCTAATAAAAAATTAAAGACATTTTCTTTTTTAAGCAACCTTTTATTCGAAAAATATGGGCATTCTAGTATTGAAAGAGAACAAATAGGGAATTTTCATTGTTCATGATTGTTTGATATTACATTTCAGAGAAGATCATACTTCATAGTTCACGTTGTTCCAGAAAACTCTTCTTTCCCTCTTGTAAATAGGATTCATAGAAAAAAATTTGTATCATTCATCCCTATTTATGCATTGTTGGGTCAGAGTCTCACACAACATCGGTTTCATTTCCTTCTCCTTTTTGTGTAACAATAGCCTTTAATAATATTGTGCAACTTTAAAATACAACTAGTAACTTTTTCTAGGGCTCTTTTACACCAACATTAGCTAGGCTAGAGCTTTGGAATAGGTAGTGAGACACACTCTCCAAAGCACAAAACACACAATAGTATCTTGTGATAAGGAGTGTCAAATTCCATTTGCAGCATTTTGTCCTGGGAAACCCTTCTCACACAAGGGTCAAAATTGAGGTCGCATTGAGATTGACAGAGTTTCTCACCCTTCTTTGTTGATATCGGTGTAGAGATTGCACGTATTACGGGGGTCACTTGAAGGTATACCCACAATGATGAGTGGAAGCCTCTCAAGCTAATTTCGGGCTAGATACCCTGCCCTTGTGTGTGGATCAGACTATCAATTGTTCCCCTAGGCATCATTGTTGTTGGTGGTAACCTTAGTATCCTATCTTCTTAGGGTCTTACACAAGGTGACTGTGAAGGAGTAAGTCTTCACAATACCTAGAATCGACATTGTCCAGACTCACTCAGGCTCCTTGGAGGGTATACCCCTGATTGTGTGTGGGAGCTTGCACCAGGGTGTAAGTCCGTTAAGCAGGTTGTCAACGTAACTTTTTCACCCTGGCCCAGTCCCTTCTTGTCTCCTCGTCGCGACATTGGATTTCATCACCAACTAGTGACTTCGGAATTGGAAGGTATTGTTTGCTTGGTTTTTCTTCCTAAATTTTATTATCACATGTTGTTTGTTTACCCAAGTTGGGCATAGAATTTCTTTCATAAAATTCGAACTCGATCACAACTGACCCTCCACACCGTTCACGTAGAATGCAAGGCCTACCCCCAGAAGATCTAGAAGGTTCTCAACCCTTTCCTACCAACTCACAGGAGGGCTCTCCTCAACAGAGTGAAGTCCACGACATTGCCACTAACTCTTTAGAATGGTTCCAAATTACCAATTCTTGAGAGGACTTCCAACTTCCTCCTGACTCTGAGAGACGTATTGTTCAAGTAAATTCTTCCAGAGATATAGTTGTTCATTCTTCTGGATTACCAACTGGACCTTTCATAGGACCTGAGGGTCAAGATCCTTTTTGGACTACTGACATTTTTAGACAGGATATATTTGGCTCAGGAGCATGCGTTGATATCACTGTCACACCTGAGCTACCCGAAACATCTGATCTAGACGCAATACCTTTTACTACTACCTATTATTTTCCTGGTATAGATGCTCCACTAGCTAACCACATCTTGACTATCCCTCTACAAATGGTCCATTACACAATGGTCCCAGATACTACAAGTCCTCACACCGGGATTATAGCGGCTAGCCAAGCCCCCATTGGCACACCGCTTTCACCCAGATTCACCCCAACACTTTCACCCGGATATCATGCGTTGAATGCTTCTATCCCCTCTCGTACACAAATCACATCTGGGACTCCTGGCGTTTCCACTCCTTTTGGGCACCATCTCATTCTCGGTTTTATTTCGACACTTCCTCGACCCCCTTTCAGAGGACCTCTTCCATCCTCTATTGGAGGCACCAACCCTACTGGCACCATCCCATATTTCACACCTAATTACCAGATTCCTGTTGGTGGACAATTTCACCAAGGACAAATCTCAATAAGGACGCAACCCTCGATTGGAGGGCAACCCCCACCTACCCCACGCTATGGACAAAACATACTTCCATAATCCTCACTCGACCTGGGGGAAATAGCCTCAAGATAGCTCCGTCATACCCCCTAGTACAGACCAACCATATCTAGGCATGTCTAATCCTATTTGGGGCTCGAACGCTCAACCCCACGCCCCTGTTCAAGGGTACAACCCTATGAATTACTTGCCTCCACACAAACAACCGAATTTGCCTAGATATTCGCATTATATGAAAATTGCTTATGGTCCCACCAGTCTACCGATGGGACTCCCTCCCCAAAGTCACCAGTACCCACATGTGATTAGACAGTTATCCCTCTTAGCCACCCTGGACCTCCCTCATCTGTCGAGGATTTTAAATGATCTGATCCATCACTCTCCTCAATGGCCCGCCATACCGGCCAAACTACCATCTGATATCCCTAAATTCGATTGTAAACCAGGAGAGGACCAGAAACAATCATGTAATGACTTTTCACCTTTGGTGCTCATCCAACTCCTTGATGGATGACTCTATTCCTTTATGCCTTTTTCAACAAACCCTCACAGGTTCTTCCATGAAGTGGTATATAGAATTACCACGAGGCTTCTTCACCGACTTCAACACCCTTGCTATGGCTTTCCTCACACACTACCAGATATTGATCCACTATGAAACGGGATTTGAGATTTTGAGTTCTTTCAAACAAACCAAAGCCACTCATATCTCTGATCACATTCATGAATGGCGACAGAGACGACGTCTCATCAAACTCGAACTTCCCGATCAGTTATTGGCAGAGTGGTTCACGAAATCCTTCGTGAAAAACATCGCTTGTGACATCGCCATGGGTGGAGTTGTCAGAGAATAACATGAAATCAGTCGTGCTCAATACCTCAACCTCGTTTACTCACAAACAGGTACTCTTTACAACTTACTCCCTAATGCACCTCGTCCTTCTACTTTTTCTACTTCAACTACTCCTACTGCTTCTCATGCAACTGATGGTGTGATTTGCACTTTCCATGCCCAACCTCACTTTTCCCAAACCTCTAGCAACAACCCCAAACCCATTTCTTCTAATGTTCAAAATGCTTCGTCTCCTACCCCTCCCACTGGCAAGACTTCTGAGGTAAACTCTATTCAATCTACCCCTTCCGACAAAAATAAATCCAAAAAAGGAAAGGGAAAGAACAAGGAGGATAAAAATAATCCTCAATTTGAGAAAAAAAAAACACCACCTATTGACAATAGGGATAAGCACAAACCCCGATACCCTTGTCTTATCTGTGGTGATGATCACTACACTAAGGATTTTCCACGATGAGCCGAGGTTACTAAGTTCCTTCAAGGGACCACGAAACCCCCCACTCCGGCCGTATTGTCACAACCCTTCCCCTCTCAACAATAGGCCCAATTGGTCATTCATGACCAACCTTCCCCCTCCAATACATCCTATGTCTTAATGTGTATAGGTGATTCAAAGAAGAATGACATCACACTTACCACTCGAGCCAAATATTATCCTTCCTCCAAAGAGAAGGTTGATACAATACCTCCTTTGTTAGTCCAACCATCTCCCACGACTCCACCTACCAACGGTCCTCTTCATCTCGAATGACCAAACCTAGATACAGTCCTTCACCCTCCTTCTAAGGGTGTTGTTCATAAATCCTCTTTCAATCCTCATGCACGTGCTGCCCAGAACTACAATATTGTCAAAGATCTGGCCCAAGCACCGTCCGCAATGTCAGCCCTCGAAGTCCTTCAGATTTTTCCTATACAACGGAAGGCACTATTGAAAGATATTAGCGGAATCAACCCTACAAATACAGATTTAATAATTTTTTACTTGGAAAATCACATTTCAAGGTTACCCCCTCAACTCGCATTCCAAATACAAGTCATTGTCTCAGACAAAAAAATGTGTAGAACAGTTATTGATGAGGGTGCCTCGACGTGTGTCATGTCTATTACCTACTAGAAATCCATTGACTCTTCTCCTTTGAATGAATCCCACAACACGGTCAAAGCCTTCAATGACTTTGGTTTTAAGCCTTACAGTGTCCTCCCTTCATTGCCTATTACGTTAGAAGGAAAAACGGTCAACGTTGAAGTAGAGGTATTTTATGCTTCTCTCGATTAAAACCTTCTACTCGGCCATAGCTAGATCGATTCCATGCATGCAGTTGTGTCCACTCTTTTCCATGTCGTGTGTTTCCCACATCAAGGAAAAGTAGTTACCGTAGACTAATTGGCCTTCTTTCACTCTGACGCATGTACTGGCAACGTACCTTTCATTGCAAAACCCCCCCTAGATATGAGAACGTCGGTGTGGGTATTCTTAAAGATTCCTCTTTGATGGGCACTTTCCCCATTCCATCGCCCAATATTCCACATCTGTTTGTCTCCTTGATTAACATGATCTCCACCTCTGTTTTCGAAACCCCTGCGTCTTACGACCCGTGGATGGTACCTAACCTTGGCGATCATCTTCGTTATGGCGATGAAATTCCTTTGAGTCTGGTTGAATCTGCTTATCAAGCCATTCAATCGGCAACCCCTTCTACCCCCTCTCTTGGTTCTTTATCTCCGGATCCATTCTGCATCATTTTTCCTACAGACGAGATGATTATGTCTGTTATGTCCATGGAAGATACCCCTTGGGATGATGGACATCATCGTTCCATCCTCTTTCTGGAACAACACACCATTGAGGGTTACCAACGACTCTCGACCCCATCAACCATTATTATTTCTACCATTCCCGAGTCTACACATGATATTTTCTACGAAGGGAACTTAAGTAATATCTCACCCACCATCCCCCTCGACATATCCATAAAACCTGGAATTGTCGAAAATGTGAATATCAGAGCTTCGTGTTCCCATGACGAAGTTGTCACCTACAAGTCTCTTTTCCAATAATTTTGTGACGTCTTCACATGGAGCTATGAAGAAATGTTGAGCATTAACCTCGACATTGTGGTACATGAGATTAAGACATACCCGGGCGCTAAACCCATCCGGAAATGAATTCATCCGGTCCACCCACGTAAAGCAGTCGCTATCAAGCTTGAAGCTGAGAAACTTCTCAAAGATAGCTTTATTTACCCCGTGTCTCTAACTGACTGGGTTTCCAATCTTGTTCCAATTGACAAGAAACAAGGAACAATCCACGTGTGCATTGATTATAGGGACATTAACAAATCTTGTCCTAAAGACAACTTTCCTACCCCCTTCGTTGAATATATCATCGACGATTGTGCCGGAAGTGAAATCTTCTCTCTGATGGATGGTTTCTCCGGATATAATCAAATAAATATCATTCCCACGGACCAACACAAGGCCGCCTTTATTTGTCCTTGGGGCACTTTCGCCTACCGGAAACTTCCATTCAGTTTAAACAATGTCGGAGCAAATTTTCAACGTGCTATGTCTTACGCCTTTCATGATATAAATCACATCATGCAGCCATATCTCGATGACTTACCCGCTCATTCCATGTGTCGTGTAGATCATCCAATACACCTCTGTGCCATTTTCCTTCGATGTCGGTTTTACCACATATGCTTGAATCCCCACAAATGTGTTTTTTGCGTAGAATCCGGCCGACTTCTGGGCTTTATTGTTTCATGTCAAGGGATTAGGGTAGATCCTTTGAAGTTCCAGGCGATTCTCAATATCCCTCCTCCTTCCTCACTTCGCCAATTACAAAGTTTGCAAGGGAAGGAAAACTTTCTTCATCGTTTCATCCCGAACTATGACAAGCTAACTCTTGGATTTATGCAACTACTCAAGAAAGGTTTTGAGTTCGTATGGGATACCACTGCCAACAAATATTTCAAAGCTTTGAAACTATCTTTGACATGTACCCCACTACTCTTCCCACCTGATTACAGTCGAGATTATTTCCTCTACCTGGCAGCCTCGGACTATACCATCGCTATGGTTCTCGTCCAGGAGGATGATTCTCATGACGAACATGTCATCTATTACTTGAGTCGGAGTCTCAAGACTATTGAAACCAAGTATTTACATGTTGAAAAACTGGCCTTGGAAGCCATCCAAGTTGTTCAACGTTTCTGGCACTATATCCTTTCTCGCAAGACTAAGGTAATTTCTAACTGCAATCCTATGCAACACATTCTTACACGCCAATTGCTAGGGGGAAAATACTCCAAATGGATCATAATACTCCAGGAGTTTGACTTAGAATTCGAACGTGCTAAGTCCAAGAAATCCTTGTTGTTTTCGGAGTTGATATGCGACCTTCCCTGCTTTGAGACGGAAAATGTAGCAGCCGATTCATTACCCGATGAATCTCTTTTCTTGATTAGTTCTGATGACCGTTGGTACGGAGATATCATCATATATCTCCAAACCCAGAATTTCCATCCCAATTTATCTAACACTGACCACTGTCGAATACGCTACCAATCCCATCAATATATTATCCTTGGCGATACTCTTTATCGTCGTGGGATTGACTCCATTTTTCGACACTGCCTCAATTTTGACGAAGCCGAGAAAGCCCTAAATGACTGCCATTCTGGAGTCTGTGGTGGTCACATGTTTGGGTATGATACTACCCAGAAGATCTTACGAGAAGGGTATTTTTGGCCTTCTCTATTCAATGATTGTATAATTGTTGTCCAAAAATGCCATGCTTGCCAAACCTACAACAATAAAATAAAATCACACCTTGCTCCTCTACACCCTGTGGTCTCCGTTGGTCCTTTTGCGAAATGGGGTATCGATTTCATGACATGTCACCCTCACTCAGTCGGGGAGCATGGTTACATTATTGTAGCCGTAGATTATTTTACGAAATGGGTCGAGGCGATGCCAACATTCGAGAATACCGGAAGGACTGTAGCATTATTCATATTCAGTCACATCATTTCTCGGTTTGGTGTTCCTCAAGCTATCGTTATTGACCACTGTAGCCACTTTAGAAACCACATGATGTTCGAACTCACTGAAAAGTTGGGTCTTCTCTATGACAACTCAACACCCTATTACCCACAAGCCAACGGCCAAGTTGAAGAAATAAACAAAATCCTCATTACCATGCTTCGACGAATGATAGGGATTCACAAAACGAGTTGACACACGATGTTGTTTTCAGCATTGTGGGCTTACCGGACATCTGTTAAGTCTGCTACCGAGTTTACACCATTCCATTTAGTCTATGGTCTAGAAGTCATCTTGGCGATTGAATGTGAGATACCTTCCCTAAAACTAGTCATCAAACTTCTCCCAAACACTTATGTCGAAGAAGAACGTCTGTTGTATCTCATGCAATTAGACGAAACCCGTCACGACGTCACCCTAGTCATAGAGGACCAGAAGAAACGCGTCAAATCTCAATACGACAAACATGTCAAGCCTCGTGTTTTCTCTGAAGGTGATCTAGTTCTCCTTTACGAACAAGATCGGGATATGCTAGGAGTCGAAAAATTTGAAGCTATGTGGCGAGGTCCTTATATCGTCAGACAAGTTTTGGAGAAAGGAGCTTACGAGTTAGTGGACTACGACGATATCTCTTTGAGTGAACCCAGAAATGGGTTATACTTAAAGAAGTACTATGCTTAATATCACCTGTGCATGAGTGCTTGTATTTTATTGTATCATACTTTTTGTTGCCATAGTATGCTTTTTCATTATTTGGTCTCTTCCCTCGACTGCTTATCTTGTGTTGTGCTTGGATTCTAGATGTTGGAATCTTCGCCACCCCACATTGGCTTCGTTGATTGCACTAGTCGTAGTACTCATAACCTTGCTTCTGCTGCATGGGCAATTTACACCCCTACAAACAAACTTATCAGTCTACGAGGTGTGTGCCTAGGTCATGCGACCAATAATATTGTAGAATATAGCGTCGTCATCGAATTTTTGATTGATGTTATTTCGCTTGGTATCCACCACCTAGTTATACGACTCGATTCAAAACTAGTAGTACTATAGTTAATTAACATCTATGTTGTCCAAAGTCCTACTTTATTATGGGTATATTTACGAATTCGCCTCTTGGAACGTTATTTTGATTATATCGAATATCAACACATTCCTAGATGTATAAATACATTGACTGATGCATTAGCTAACTATGTGTTAGACAAACATTTGGGGCATTTATAAACCAATCACACATCACATGCATAACACAACACAAAATAAGTCGGTAGAAGCCGTATTTATGTATATAACGATCAAAAGTTTTTTACAAAAACTTTATGTCCAAGGATCAAAATCTCAAGATACGAAGCCCATATATTCTACAAAATAGCATCACAGATGACACTCATGATAACACACAACCAGTTAGGCTACCCTACAAATAAGTCCACTGAGAGATTCGGACATGCCCACAGTATGGCACTGGTAACTTCTCAGAATCTCCCCAAAATTACTCGGGGCATTTCTCAAGCCAAACAACATAACGAGCCATTCATACAATCCCTCATTTGTCTTGAATGTTGTTTTCCACTCATCACCTTCCCTCATTGTTATCTCGTGATATCCACTTTTCAAATCTATCTTTGAAAAATAGTTCACTCCACTCAAACAATCCATCAAATCATCCATCCTTGGCAATGGTAATCTGTATCTGATGGTGATATTGTTTATGGCCCTTGAGTTCGTACACATTCTCCATCCTCCATCCTTCTTCGGACACAATACAATTGGTACTGCACATGGACTCAATCTTTCTCTAACCAATCCTTTATCTAACAGATCATAAACATGTCTCTTCACCTCCTCATTCTCTTGAGGTGTCAACCTGTTGTTGTAGGAAAATCTCCCTGCGGATAGGTAGATCTCCTCTTGAGAGCTAGACTCTTAACTCTAAGACAAAAGATTCTTATTGTGGACACTGACTTCCTTTTAGATATACATAAAATAATGCATGATGAGGAAGGAGAAAAGAAGTACCTTTTATCAATGTTTGTCCCTACACAGTCCGAGTTGAGATCCAATCCTGAACTCTTTGATAAGTCCTGTAAACAAACACATATACAACCAACTTCCTACTCTATCAAGATTAGCTTGAAAGAGATCTATCTATTAGAGACAAGTTCATGTGAGATCAAGAAAAAACTAGAAAGAAACAGGCCAAGCACATTATATTGATAAGAACAACAACGAAGAAAACTTACAACCGTAGATGTGAGTGTAGCAGCTTCATCAAGTTCTCCTTGTCGAACCCTTGCTCAAAATCTCCACGATCAGAATGACAATAGCTTCACTGATTATTCTCCTGTATATTTCCTATGAGATCATAGGTTTCATACCTCCAATGTCTCCCCCCTTTCACCATAAAGAAGGCCTCTTTATATAGGTTTAGAGAGGCCCAACCACTTGAGATATATTTAGGGTAAGTTGATGATTTTCCTCCTTCATTTATGGATCTTCCCTAAGATCATGGCTTGACCAAGGATTCGAATCCAACTGCCTTTAGAGATTGAAGGAATCTTTCCCTCATTCTCCTCAACAAACCAATTGTTACCCAGAATAGATAGCGCTCCTCCAAAATGGGCATCAGGGCGTTATAGTGCTCCTTGGCAATGTATAGGGGGCACCAACACTCCCCACAGTAGCAGCGCCTCACAGAAAAGGAAGACAAGTGTTATAACGCTCCCTGATAGTGCATAGAGGGTGCCAGCGCTCCTAACAGTGGTATAGGGGATCGTTCTCTCTCAAAAACTCAATTTTATGGTTCTTTCCAATGGCAAGAGGTTCATAACTCTGTTAACCCATTCTCCTTCTTCCAAATCAAATGTTTGAGCTTTTTCAAGTGTCTTTTAGATTTTTTTATAGGCACGACATAGGCATCATGGCAGTATGATTTTCTTGACACTTGCGACACTTGTAATGACGACACTTGCGACACTATTGAAGTGAGTAATTTTGATGTGTAACAGATTGCCCCCCAAAGTATGAAGTTAGAAGACAAGAACTGATAACTGAAATGCTTTGTATACTTTCAAGCAAGGGTATAGACGTAGAGAGCCCGACAAAATATGCACACAAACATCCAACAAATATTATGACATGTTTCTAACCCAAGGCAGGCATACCTATGCTTGGGTGATAAAGACTTGCAAGATATGGCCACCATAAAATACACTGCGGATCCATAATTGTATTGATAAAAGCTATAGCCACTGAGGATACAGTGTGGATCTATACTCTCATGACCCGAAATGATCGTAGCCATGAAGAATACACAATGGATCTAAGAGATGACAAGACATAGCCATGACCAATACAAAGTGGATCTATGTAACAGTATATGTGTCATTGTTCAAGAGAAACTTCGTCGCAACTTGGGTAAAGTAATATCAGAGTGATCACTCAACCCAGGGTCTTCTTACCGATCCCGATGTAGTATGAATCTAACCATGTGAATAGATGTCTTGATGTCGAACATGGCAGAAACCTTTTGATTACCGGTCAATGATGTAAACCGTTAACAAGCATGAGGGAAATCACCATTGATGTCAATGATTCCCAAGGTACCCTAGTACATTCCAACAAATTTGAATAGATGAGATGAATTCAAACATTTGTGGAATCATCTGATCAGAGGTCAATGATGTAAACCCACTGTCGGATGTGAGGAGGCCTGCCATTGAGGCATGCAGGTCCCAAGGTACTAACTAGTTTTTAAGTCTAGTTCCCGGATAATGTGTTGAAGTCGACATGAATAGACCTGTCATAGGAGGGCCTTAATGTATCCCCCATCAACGACACAAAATTGACACAGAGATGTAAATTGGTAGATCAAATGAACATGGACTAACACGGGTATTGAAACAAGATATTTGTGATGGCTGAATCTCAACGTGGATACTTCCCTTGAACACTGAGGCACAATAGCAGAAACATGACATGGACCAAAAAACAATGATGCAGTGGATACTGTGACTTTCGTCGGGTGACCCAAAGGAGTAAGAAAAACTCAAAGGATTCGCTCAGTGCAGAGGTTCAGCGGATTAATATGTGCGCANACAAAGTTTCGTGTTCAAGGGAAACTCTAAGGGTTACTGGTAATGTTCTCAAAAACTTCTTGGCTTGCTTCCTTCAATTTTTCCCCCATCCAGATAGACGATTACCTCTTTTTTAATTTAACGAACTCGAGGAGGGTAACACATGCTCGATATAACTCACCTTTGGTAAGTTCTTCTTCCTTTGTTTAATGAAATGGAAGAATTAAGGGTTCGGTCCCATATGGGTCCTTCAGTGTATAATTGTTTAACGAGTCCAGAGAAGGTGTTGAAGTCGACAGGAATAGACTCGTCGCAGGAGGGCCTTGATGTATCCCCCATCAACGACACGAAATTGACATAGAGATGTAAATTGGTAGATCAAATGAATATGGACTGACATGGGTATTGAAACAAGATATTTGTGATGGCTGACTCTCGAGGCAGATACTTCCCTTGAACACCGAGGCACAACAACAAAAACATGACATGGACCAAAACACAATGATGCCATGGATACTGTGACTTTCATCGGGTGACCCAAAGGAATAAGAAAAACTCAAAGGATTGGCTCAGTGCAGAGGTTTAGAAGATTAATATGTGGACAAAGACAAAGTGTCGTGTTCAAGGGAGACTCTAAGGGTTACTGTTAATGTTCTCAAAAATTGCTTGGCTTGCTTCCTTCAATTTTTCCCCCATCCGGATAGACAAGTACCTCCTTTTTAATTTAACGAGTTCAAGAAGGGTAACACATGCTCGATATAACTCACCTTTGGTAAGTTCCTCTTCCTTTGTTTAATGAACTGGAAGAAGTAAGGGTTCGGTCCCATATGGGCCCTTTAGTGTATAATTGTTTAACGAGTCCAGAGAAGGTAAACTCGGTAGTTTTTCATTTTTAGAGAGTCTGAAAATGACTTAAAGAAGACTCCAATGTTATCCTTTTTTGTAACGTTAGTCTTGCGAGGCCGAAAAAGAGATAAACTACCACTCGAAAGACACGCTTTCAAACCTTTTAACGAGTGTGAAAGGAAGCAATATCACTTGACAATCTTTTCATGTTTAGAGAGTCTAAAAAGAGCTTAAAGACAACTCCAGGGGGTTCCTTTTTCGTGTACCCATACAGGTCCGAAAAAGAGATAAAAGTTTACCTGAATGCATTCTCATGTATTTACGAGCACGAGAAAGAACAAAGACTAAGCTCGGTATTCTACCCCCATCTTGAAAGCTAGTGGCTTGACTCTAGAATGATCATCAAAGGCTGGAGACATGCCCCCCAAGCTTCAATTCATTCACTGACTTTAAGGTTGTCACCAATTTATGTGCTAGATGGAGAAAAAGGACACAGGTGGATGAAATGGAGGTTAAAAAACAAGACCTAACGAAAGACTCGACTCGACATCTACGAGATCTGGCGAAAGACTCAACTTGAAGGGAGAGGTGATTGTTTCATTTTTTAACGAGCTTGACACAGAAAAAGAACTATGCTCAAGGTTCTGGGTTCGATCCCTAGATTTTTGTTTCATTTTTTAACGAGCTTGCTACAGAGAGGAAAACTATGATCAAAGCCTCTGTTTTATTTTTTAACGATCTTTCCACAGAGAAGAGAAACTATGCTTGTAACCTCTGTTTCATTTTTTAACGAGATTGCTACCGAGAAGAAAAACTATGCTCGTAGCCTCTATTTCATTTTTTGACGAGCTTGCCACAGAGAAGAGAAACTATGCTCGTAACCTCTTCTTGATCATGGCTTCCAAGAGGATAATGCTCTGGAAGGACACCATGTCAAGGGACAAAACTCGGTCATGGCTTCCAAGAGATCTGCACTGGATGGAAGAAACATTATCTGGAAGGAACACATGTCGAGGGTCTTGACAGGGGTAAGGAGATCAGGCTCCAATAGCCCTACCGAATAGATTACCAGGTCAACTACCAGATCTAAATCATCAAAAGTTGAAGTCATGGGAGATAACGCCACATAATTGACATGTGGCAGGGGAGATACTATTGTCATATAAGAACCATTGAGGGAGGTAACCCAGTCAGGGCCGATGAATGAAAATTGATCAATAGTCACAATTATTCCATCGTGAGGGAAATATGTCACGTAGGAAAGAGTGGATACAAGAGATTTCATAGCATAGACATTATCCTGCCCAAGGAGTAAAGTGAAATCCAAGGGGTTTCAGACTACCATGACATCAATAAAGATAGTTTTCCCTCCCAAAGTTACGACAAACTGAGGAAGGATCCCTAGAGGTTGAATAGTTCTTCTGTTAAAAGCCAACAGATTCTATGTAACCGGTGCAAGCTGAGGACAACCCAAAGCGTGCTAAGAAACAGAGGACAAAATACTAATGGACGCACCTTCATCTATCAGCATTTGAGGAAAGTCCCGACCACAAACCTGTATAGTAATATGGAAAGGAATGTGAGAGGGAAGACGAGGTCCAGTTAGCACACCCCAATAAAAAAGGATGGCCTCATTACTTGGAGGGGGCTTCCCGGGAGAAGGAGGAATGCCCCCCGACACGATAGAGTCTGTATCAAAAAGAAAAACATGGGAAGTATCAGTTTTAGTCTCTAGAGGGAGAGTAGGATCGACCAATGGTGGACTTGGATCGACCACTTTCGCACTCTTCAGAGGAAGAGTGGGATTGACCGAGGAAAGGAATGGATCAGTCACTTTGGCACTCCTCAATGGAAGAGTGGGATTGACCGATGAAGGAACCGGATCAACCACTTTGGCACTCTTCGGATGAAGGGTGGGACTGACCAAGGAAGGTACTGGATCAGTCACTGTGGCACTTGTCAAGGGAGGAGTTGGATTGGCCGATGGCGGAACCAGATCGACCACTTTGGTGTCACCCTCTAACGGGAGAGTGGGATCAACCGAGGATGAAAACGGATCGACCACTTAGGTTACACTCTGTTGATGAAGAGTGGGGCTGATCGATGACGGAACTAGATCAACTACTTGGGTTTGTGGTTCAATCGAGGAGGAAACTAGATTGACCGTATGAACAACCAGACTAACTGGAGATGGCACCAGATTGACTAGTTCATCAACTAACGATGGGTCGAGGGAAATCTTATGATAACCTCTTGGAAGTTGAAGTTTTTCCAAAAGAGAAGAAGCCTCATCAATACGAGGACAAAGGTGAGAGTAATGATCACCTTTACATAACATGCAAGGGAACTTGACAATTGTCTTCTTCTTACCAACCTTAACATCACTAGTTGACGGGGTATCATCGACATGACCCACAGAGGCCGATGACGTGGAAGACCACATTTCTAAGACCTGGATAAGACCGGGGAAATCCCTCAGAAAGTGGTCACCCTTACAAAGGCTGCAAGGGAATTTGGGTTTCGGATTCTTCATTTTAATATTGTTGACCTCATCAAAACTCCCAGTACTATTAACAGTAACTAGTTGCTTAGAGCCAACATCTAGTGTTGTTAGGGCCTTGGTCCTTTTCGGGCTCTTCTTCTTCTTCTATTTCCATTTCTTCTTCTTCTGCTCAACCTAGATACTTGCTTTAGATATTTCACTAAGAGAAGAAGGAGAAATGGAAGGAGACTTAATGGGAGAAGAAGGCAAAAAGTCGATGTGAGGTTGATGTGTGGGTGGTGTACTAACATCTAAAGTATTAGGTGCAGCTGAAACATTGGGAGGATTCGAGATCATTGGAGTGGGGAACAACCAAATCTATAATCCTATGGTGAGTCCCAGAAGACTCAGTGTGGCAATGTACGGAGGACCAAAGCTTCCAAATGAAGGAAAGGTATAAGGTTCCCCGGGAGAAAGGGTTCCTCCATTGCAACTCTCGGGATTTGATGCCATTAACACTGACTCGACCTAAGGTCCACTAAGTAAAACGAACAACACATGTTATGAATCTGAGAAGCAATCAATCAAACAAACCTTCCTATGATGAAACCACTAGTTGGTGATGAAATCAACCATCGCAAGATCAAAATAGGAAGGGGTGGGGATAGATCGGGTGGATCAGTTACGTTGGCGACCTGCTTAACAGACTTACGCCTTGCTACAAGATTCCACGCAGTAATTGTGGATTTAACCTCCAAGGAGCCTGAGTGAGTTTGACCAACGTCTGTTCTAGGTATAGTGAGACTTCCCTTTACCATCACCTTGTGTAAGACCCTAAATATTGTGGCTGCTAAGGTCACCAAATCGTAGTCTGCCCCTGAGCGGGTACAGTCGACAGTCTGATCCGAAACGTATGGGCAGGATAACAAGTCCGAAATCAACCCTAGAGGCTCCCACACATAATTGTGGGTATACCTTCAAGTGACCCCCAATATACAGTCTGACCACTATAAACAGTTGAACCACGGAGGGATAATCTCCGTAATTCACCTGAATGTGACCTCGTGCGTAACCCCTGTGTGAGAGGGGGATCCCAGAAAGCCTATACGACAATTGGATTTCACTCTTCCTACTGAAAGATACTAAGTTTGTTTAATATATTTGGAAATTTATCCTTTCAACCTATTCCAAATCCCTACACCTTAAGCTAATGTAGGTTTGCTACCAGAAAATATAAAAATGTCTAATCAATTTTTAGTTTAGCGCTTGATTTTTAAGGTTGTTGTTACTCAAAAGGAAAATGGCATGGACAATATGGTGTTTTGACCGACTCGAAAGTTATGAAAATATATTAAGATGCAATCTTTTCATTTCGATGAAAGCTATGCTACGAGAAGGAGAAAACATTCATCATTTCAGATGCACAATGTCCCAAAAATGCCTGAAAACATGCAATTTCGCTACTTCAAATGCAAGATAGTTTCACTTCCTAAAAGAAAGAATGCATATATGTTCTTTCTTTGATTATTATGTATACATAAAGTAAACACAAAACCTTCAATGCTCCATTACTTTCAATCAGGAGAAAGAGTCCTATGCAGATGCAAAAGACACGAAGAAAAAGGCTACAAACAAAGCACGCACTCAAGGTAGTGAGAACTGAAAGAAAAAAAGAAGTATCTTGGTCTACCAAGAACTCAATCAAGGATCCTAAAACCAGCAAGCATCCAAGGAGTACAATAAAATGCAGAGAAGAATCCAAAAAGAGATAGGGAGAAAGAGAAAATAACCAAATTGTCCAAACAAAACAAGCAGCTAGAAAGAGCAATTTCCACATTTCTGAAAAGGGTTTCAAGCTCCAATAAAGACAACAGGGAGTGATAAGCATCAAAAACCAATCCAAATAAATTCAAAAACCATTCACAAAGACTGGGTAAATATTTCCACAAAACAGGTTGCAAAAAACTAATGAGAAAAAGGCAGAAAAACCCTAAGAAGGAGACTGGCGCTCCCCCAAAAGGGTAAACAAAGCATTATAAAACTCTTTATAAGGCCTCTAGGGAGCGCTTGCACTCTTATAACAAGGTCAGGGGGCGCCAGGCTTCCTAGAAGCTTAGAAAAAGAGCCAAAAAATTGCAAAAAATTCACCCAGAATGCATAAAAAATGGTGAAAATGTAAGTGAAGATGGGAGAAGGCTAATGGATCACAAACAAACAGAAAAAGTGATCTGAAATGTGGTAAAGGGGCAGGGACAAACCAAGGAAAGACAATAGGATTCCTTCCCCAGTGGAGTCACCGATTTCTGTTGTAGGAAAATCTCCCTGCGGACAGGTAGATCTCCTCTTGACAGCTAGACTCTTAACTCTAAGACAGAAGATGCTTATCATGGAAACTAACTTCCTTTTAGATCTACATAAACTAATGCATGAAGAGGAAGGAGAAAAGAAATACCTTTTATCGATGTTTGTCCCTGCACAGTCCAAGTTGAGCTCGAATCCTAAACTCTTCGATAAGTCCTGTAAACAAACACAGATACAACCAACATCCTACTCTATCAAGATTAGCTTGAAAGAGATCTATCTATTAGAGACAAGTTCATGTGAGATCAAGCACAAACTAGAAAGAAACGGGCCAAGCACATTATATTGATAAGAACAACAACGAAGAAAACTTACAACCGTAGATGCGAGTGCAGCAACTTCATCAAGTTCTCCTTGTCCAACCCTTGCCCAAAAGCTCCATGATCATAATTACAATAGCTTCACTGATTATTCTCCTGTATATTTCCTATGAGATCGTAGGTTTCATACCTCCAATGTCTCCCCCCTTTCACCATAAGAAGGCCTCTTTATATAGGTTTAGAGAGGCCCAACCACTTGAGATATCTTTAGGGTAAGTTGAGGATTTTCCTCCTTCAGTTATGGATCTTCCCTGAGATCATGGATTGACCAAGGATTCGAATCCAACTACCTTCAGAGATTGAAGGAATCTTTCCCTCATTCTCCTCAACAAATCAATTGTTACCCGGAATAGATAGCGCTCCTCCAAAATGGGCATCAGGGTGTTATAGCGCTCCCTGGAAATGTATAGGGGGCACCAACACTCCCCACAGTAGCAACGCTCCACAAAAAAGGAAAACAGAGCATTATAACACTCCCTGACAGTGCATAGAGGGTGCCAGCGCTCCTAACAGTGGTATAGGGGAGCGTTCTCTCTCAAAAACTCAATTTTGTGGTTGTTTCCAATGGAAAGAGGTTCATAACTCTGTTAACCCATTCTCCTTTTTCCAAATCAAATGTTTGAGGTGTTTCAAGTGTCTTTTCGATGTCATTATAGGCACGACATAAGCATCATGGTAGTATGTTTTTCCTAACACTTGTGACCAAATGTGACACTTGCGACACTTTTAATGATGACACTTGCGACACTATGGAAATGAGTAATTTTGATGTGTAACACATGTACACTTCTTTGTTTGGAAAGCTTGCTCCTGGTATCAAAGCAATGTGATGGTTGATACTTTTGATAGGTGGCAATGAGCTTGGCAACTCATCCACCACAATGTTAGCAAAATTCTCTAAAAACTCCTGAATTTCCTCAGGAAAATATTCCATTGAATTATTTGTAAGGATAACCCTCGGCTTCCTTACCACAAAAAACTTCATCTCCCTTTCCGTTTTTACTTCATTCAGGAGTTCCTTCCTACTCATGAGAAGTATGATTGTGTTGGCTTCATCCTTCACTTCCTTTTCTTCAATTGGCAGCAATATGTGTGTCCTACCATTATTTTCCAAGGTGTAAGTATTTATTCTCCCATCATGAATGACATTCCTGTGATATTTCCATGGCCTCCCTAACAAAACATGACATACATCCATGGGAATCACATCACACAAAATTTCATCCCTATATCCTCCTATTTTAAATTCAACCAGGCATTGTTTAGTTATTGTTACCTGATGACCTTTCTGCAACCATGAAACTTTATACAATGTCGTATGTGAAGTCATTTTCAGCTCCAACTTCTCCACCATCTCTTTGGATACTAAGTTTTCAGTGCTCCCACTGTCAATTATTAGCTTGCAAACTCTATCCTTCGCCTTGCAAGTTGTTCTAAACAAATTGTTTCTTTGCGTTGGATTTTCAATCTTTGGCTCTTTCTTCAAAAGAAAATTCTTCATCATCAAGGACTTCCCATCCTCTGCACCTTCTACCTCAAAATTTCTCTTCTGCACTTTTGAAATGTGAGCCTCACCTCCTTCTTTCATTCTCTCGAGGAATTCCCAAGACATGTGCCTTATTTTTCCACAAGCATGACATCTCACTTATCCTCCTCTTCTCCTTCCTCTTCCTCTTGTAAAAGAGTTTCTACCACCACTCTTCCTTCCTCGAGAACTTCCTCCTCTCTTAGAGTGACTATGTGGTTTATCCACCTTGCCTTTAGAATTTGGTGCCTTGTCGTGGGCAATTCGTTTCCCTCTATTTGGACTTCAACCTCTGCCTTGCTGACCCTATTTTCTAGCCAATTTCTCTTCTGCTTTCAGCGCAATTTGATATGCATCCTCTACTATTTTGACTATCGTCATGCTGATTTCGTCCTGAATTTCATATCTCAGGCCATTGATGTACCTGACAAATTTCTCCTCATCTCTCTCTCTTTGTCCAACCATGATGTTCAATTTATAGAACTCCTTTGTGTACTCCTTCACAGTCAATCCCTTCTATCTCAGGTTTTGCATCATCCTGAACAGATTTATCTGGTAATATTTAGGTATGGATTTAACATTTAGTTTGGCTACCATCCTATCCCAACTCTCAATATTTTTTTTTCCCTTGCTTCTCTTGTCAGCCTGCAATTCATCCCACCACAGTGTTGCATGTCCTTTTAACTTGGTGACAACATGTTTCACCTTCTTTTCCTCATCGACATATTCATAGTTGAAATACTTGTCCATTGCTCATATCCAATAAAGAAATTATTCAGTGTCTAAATTATCTTCATACATTGGGATGTCAATCTTCGCTCTAGCTCCCAATTTCAAAACCTCTTTCAACAAGCGTTCTTCCACAGCATCCTCAGCTACAAATTATTCAAATTCCACTTCTTCCTTCTCTGCATCACTGACATCTCCAACATCAGGTGCTCTTCTTTGTGTTGTTTCCATGGCATCCAGCCTTTCTCTGAGATCTCTCATCTCCCTTTACATAGATCTATTTTCTACGGGTGGCTCTGCACATCTTCTAGGAGGAATTATGTTGATGCGTCTGATACCACTCCGACAATATCAATATACTCCTCTGTCTCCTCTTTCTACAGAAATCAATTATGTTATAGCTATGATACCACCTGACGCAGACCCTCCCTTCTCTCCTCAGGGCTGTGTGACCTCCTGGTCTTGGATCTTCAAGTCACTAAGCCTAATTGGATCTTCAGGCTCCTGCTGGATCCAATTCAACTCAACACAAGCCCTTCCACCTTTTTCGCAGGTCATATGACACCCACGGGCCCCTTACCAAGTACTTTTCAAATTTCGAGCGCTAGTTCTTTCCACTAGGCCCTCCCCTCTCCACAGGTGACCTCAGGTTGTGACCTAGGGAAAAACCTTCTAAGTGCTTCACAAATTCAGACTCTGGATATCTTGGATGCAACAAGTCTCTTTCCTCGTGAATTCTGAACCGACAAAGCTACTTGGATTTGACAACCCGATTGTGTTCCGGCTTCACGATTTCACGAAACTCCTATTTGCCTCGCACATGAATTTCTGGACTTTCGACTCCCAGACTTTCTGATATGAAACCACATGTCTCCATGCAACCAACGGTTCAGATTACTTCGCGACTTCGTAGTTCATAGTTCTACGCTTACAACACTTATAAAATTTCGAACCACAAAGTGTTGAAATGCCTTATGGTTAATTTCCGCATAGTTCCTCCAGATCTAATGGACTAGGACAATCTCACTTCCCTGCGGAACGAATCTGGTTCATGGATTTTGGGAAACCTTAAAGGATTCTTCCCCTTGAAGACTTCTCCTCGCTCTCCCTCCTGAGCTTGTCTTCCCTTGAATTTCTTTGTTCCTCTGAATGCTTCTTTCGACACTTAGTCTAATTTTCAACCTGTGCACACCTTGCGACAGGTTCTCTTCCACATTCAACTTATTTGTGGATGCTTGTGGACACTCTGTGAATGTTCTCCAATCACTTCTCTGTGACTAAAGTCACGCTACTCCTCCTGATATTTATGAGTCTGAGATGCTATCATGCACTCCTTCCGGACAAACTTCCTTCAATGTTGGCTCTTAAAGGATGACCTTGCACTCCTTGCAACAATTCTTTTACGCTTGATTGTTCCTCCTGAACAATATGACTTCTGAACACAATTCCTCCTACACACCAACTTCAACTATCCCAGCTAAACCTCTGAGTCAAAACAGACTCACTCATGCACTCCTTGCATACATAAAGTTCATGCTACCTCTTCTGAGCTTCGAGTCAAAACAGACTCAATCACGCACACCTTGCGGACACTATGCACACCCTTCACTCTCTCATAGAAGAGAAACAATTGAAACTTATTCAATATTCATAGTGACTCATACATTAAACCATGTCAATACATTCATAATCCATAAGAACCATAAATAACAGATAATTCCAAATAAATAGAAATTCTACCATTTATTCATCTAGATAAACAAAACAACAACAAACGATTGAGACAATACTTCTCTGTTATATTCATTCAATAATCATATACATAGATTCATACATTTTTCTTCACTACTTCTTAACATATACAATAGATTCAACTATTGATCAACTACCTTCTATCAAAAACCTCTTCTTGGCAACAATACAAAGATTTTATACAAGAGGATTCCCTCAATCTTTTCCCTCCAATTAGTCTAGGATATACTATCGAAATTAAATGCTATCAACTACTTAACATCTATTACAATAAATATTCAAGTTAGACAGATAAGAGCGAGAGCTCCAGATCTGTACTGCAATTTTCGACATTAAAACACAATACATTCCCTCATTGATCTTATGTGATGGCTCAGCCTCCAGACATTAAAGATTCACATAAATAAAAACTTCTCCAGATATCACATTAATACACTAACTTTGGAATTCAAAATATTTCAAAATCCGTGCTAGTGTGCCCAGCTGTCCTCCATGTGCTTTGTTGGCAATGCTCCTGCATCAGCTATCACGTGAACCAGTTGGACGAGGTGATTGAGGAGATAAGGAAGTTGATGTTGGAGTCAGCACAACAGGTCGCCAATAGCGGAGGAAGAAGTCATAGAGGAGAACATGTAGAAGTAACATGACAACAACAACGAAAGTCGCATGGAAGAGGAGTAGATGGAAAACTCCACATAAAAGTTTGGGACCCTGGAGGATTTCAAGATCAACAGTAGGGGAGCCATGAGAGAGAGCTCATTATTTTTGTCAGCGTGGGAGTATGATGTAGGAGCATATCTCCATGTATTCAAGAACCATAAATCTATCTTATCCGCACACTAGGAGGGAGTGGATCCCAAAGAGGATGCTCCAGTCCTTTCGAATTCCATCCTATGTTTAAATTTTTTAATGAAATTAAATGTTTGAGGGATCAAGGAAAGATTATCCCATGTGAATTGTTCAGGATGATTTATTGTAATCAACAATGTCGCCTTTAATGGATGACAGCCAGATGGATCTGGGTCTGATTTAGATAAGTTGGCCATTGAATGAAATTCAATGTAATTAATGAGGGTTAGGTAGTTGGAGGGAAGGCTCAAGGATCCCCTCTTTTGTAATAATTATATTTGTATCAATTTTTCATTAGAATTAGTTAGTTAGAGGAGAGAAGAGGAGAAGTGTTGAAGAATCTATAGCGGTCCAGCCTTGTAAACTTTTGTACAGGAGCATTCAGAGACTAATAGAAAGAGTAGTTTTTCCTGTTCATGAAGTTGTTATGTATATCCTGTGAATGGATGAATGTTTACTTTCTAAATATTTTTTTCTATGTATCTGTGTGAATGTTGTTAGATGCATGTTATATTTCCTTTGTAAGAATTGGAGAGATTTCTCTATCTCTGTAGTTTTTTTGAGTGTTCAGGGATCTTAGGCTTGTGCAAGGAGTGGATTCTAGAGTGGGGAAAAACTTTGTGAAGCTAGTGCAAGGACTGCACTTGGAATCTCTTTCGATTTCAAAGAAGAGCGTTCTAGGTGGGAATACCAGAACAATTCGTAAAGTTGAAAAAGAGTATTGTGCAAGGAGTGCACCTTAGGGTTGTTGAACACTCTGAGGAAGATACACCATAGTTACTGAACATGCTGAGGGAGAAGGCTCTGCGAGGAGTGCATTGAGTAGGCACAAGGAGTGCATCAGAACTCTTTTTTGAGTTCTATGATAAGTTAAGACTCAGAGAAGAATCGAGTGCAAGTCTACATAGAGCCATGCAAGAAGTGCGAGGGAAGAGTCTTTTAGAATCGTTTGTTGAGAAGAGATAGTGTGAAGTATCACCGAGCAAGTGCAAGGAGCACACATATACTCAGTGGAGTATAGAAGATCGAGGAATACACGTGCAAGGTGTGCACCAAGCCAACACTTAGCCAAGTGTTGATAAAATATCAAAGAAGACGAGTGCAAATGACCTTGAAAGGTTCCAAGTTGAGAAGCTATAGCATAGGTGAGAACAAGGGGAACTCATTCCAAATTCTAAGCTCATGTGGAAGAGTAGGAGTGACAGGGGGGGCACGAGAAACTGGCGGAAGAGAAAAGGGTTGAGACCCTTAGAATTTTGATCAATTTCAAAGCTCAAGAGGACTAGCGCAAGTGTGCATAGAGGCTCTGCAAAACATGCAAAGGTCAAGAATCCTTTCAGGATTTAGATTGTGGAAGAAACGCAAGTGTGTGCTCACACTTCACCGAAGTGTTGAAGAAAGCTTAGGAGGAGTAGTGTTTTTCCAAACACCAGCCAAGGTCGAGTAGTCGAGCTCACAGGAGTGATTCAAAGGTCGAGGCCTTTGAACATATTGAGAAATCCATTGTCGAAAGGAATTTGCAACTGCACCAGAGGGAGAAGTTACAACTACCATCGGATCATATTCTAGGAGTCATCTAGACCGTCAGATCTATGCCCAGACAGGAGGAGAAGTGCGCACAGAGGAGGACAGATCCCTACCATAGGATTTGAGCACAGAGGATCGACAGTCGTCGGATTCAGGTAAAGTGGACAAGGCTTAACCCCTTTAAACCATTCAAACTTATAAGCTTGGGGGATTTCATTTGTCGAGTGCATAGGAGAGCGAAGTCCCAAATCCTAGAAGTGGATCAAGACTATCGATCAGAAGGAAAAGTGTTGCCATATCCTAGAGTCCAGAAGACTTGCACTCTAGGAGGAAGGAGGAGTTGTGGAAGAATTTTTCAAGGCTCCTGAAGCTCTGAAGATTGGAACCCATCTCATTCGTTTGTTTAAGTGGATAGGTGTCAGCAGATATCTCAGCCCATAGGTATAGTACTCTTGAGGAAATTGGTTGAGGAGGTGTGCAAGCTATGAAGTACCAGAGACGATCCTAGTCGTCGACAAGTAAGGAAACATGGTGTTAGATCGTGAAGTATGGAGACTTGAATCTCTAAAGGAACTTGGGAGAGATTTGTTGAAGTGCGGAAGTTCTCGAAGCTCCGAAGGCCGAAGAACATCATATCTGTTGGCGTAGATTACACGTGGTAGCAGATAAGTCATCGTCTGAAGGCATAGTACTCCAGAGGAATAGAGGTGAAAGGCCCCAAAAGTCTAGAACTCCTGAAGCTCCATGTCAGTGAAGTGCAATTGGATCGTCGATGCTTTGGCCACATGGAAGAATATTGGAGGAGTTCTAGAGGATAGACCATCTTGGAGGAATCCGAGCACAATTGCAAAAAGGTGTGAGATTCCCGAAGTCATGGGAATCTGAAGAGAACTTGGACCGTCCATCATCTGAGGCATGTGTCAACGGATCTAGAAGTCCAGAAGATGAGCACTTCAAGGGAGAGAGGGGTGTAGTCTTATGAGAACTCCCAAAGGTCTAAGGTCAGAGTTAATCACATCCCTTAATCGTAGTGTACAAGTGGCGACAGATCCCATGCTCTAGAGGTTTAGCACTATGGAGGGACGTAATTACATGTTGGGTCAAGTCGAGGGCGCCCGGAGTTCCGAACAATGGAGCTCATCATGACCGTCGATCGGGCAAAGACACGTGGTAGGAGATCTGGTAGTCTAAAAGTCTAATATTCTAGAGGGATTTACGAAGTGGATATTTGGACGAGAAGTTGTCGGAGGCCCAAAGGCCAAGGATTCATCCCAACTGTTGATCAAAGTGGATACGTGATAGGCCATTAGACCCTTTGTTAGTTCATGCTTTAGAGGAAATACAGGTTGGAGCAGCTAGGACTTTCGAAGTTGGGAGTCCCAAAGCTCATCGTGGTCATTGATTTCTGGAGAGCGGAGGAATGTTGATCTTTGTTCTTCGGAGTTTTCCTATTAAGAACTCTGTGGGATAGGAATTTTAGCGCATCGGAAAGGCCTGAAGAATAGAGCCTTGAAGTTCCCTATGAGTTGTAGATCTCGACATTCATTGAGGGTTGTATATTCCTTCCCCTTGTTCGGTGGTTTTGGTGTTCGATGGTTTTGGGAGATAGTGAAGGAAAATCTCCCAGAGCCTGAAGTGCCCAGAGCTCTGAAGTAGCGCGTTCTCACTAGGCATTGGGTTACAGCCCGTGGTCACATGTGGTTTTCGCCAGAAGCAAGAGGCTAGAGCCTGAAATTTTATTTTGTATTGTTTTAAAGGAAAATAGGGGAGTTTGGCCCATGGTTTTTAGCCCGAAGTCACATGGAGGACTTCGCTAGTGTGACAAGATCCTAGCGACTATGATTTTAACGCGGGGAAAGAAATAAAAGGACCTGTGTAAGATTTTGGGGGCTCAACAGGGCCCCGAGAGCTAATCTGGCTCCATCTTTTGAACGATCCTTAGACTAGGAGGTCGTGCGGGCCCCGGGTGAAGGCGGGGGTCTGCATCATTGTAGGAAAATTACTACACACTTAATCTTAATAAAGTGAAATGTGACTTCCAAAATATGACAATAATTTTGATAAAATATAACAATTATTTTGTATGACCTTTTCCTCCAAGGGCTCGAAAAATATTTTCAAGAAAACTAAGTCAAATGCGACTTTCAAAATATGACAAGAATTTTGATGAAAGTTGACAATTATTTTGTATGACCCTTCCCTTTAAGGCTTCAAAAAGTTTTACATGGGAAAATAAGTTCTAGAAAGAGGAATAAACACTCTCCCCTTTCACAATTTCATGTGTCACATAGTCTAAATGCATGGGAAATTGGTCCTTTTCTAGTAACTCACAATAACAGGAGGGGAAATTTATATTTTTTACTTGAAGTTCAGGAATCATTTTGGATTGATTGAATATGGATATAAGATGTTAACATCGCATAATACGATAGTAATTGAGGTCTTTGAATATGTTGAATCAATTTCTTCATTACTAACAACAATTCACTTATCCAAAATTGCAATCTCAAAGATTGCATACCTAAATTTCAATAATAACAATTAAAAAGATAAAAATAAAAAATCTAGACCATTTAATTTTTTTCATTTTTCATTTTGCATATGATTAATATTTTTCAATTATGTACAAATTTTAAAATATACTTTACAATGTTTTTCAATTTATATTTGAACACAGTTTTAGTTTGTTTTTGTTCGAAAACCTTTTTCAATTTTTTTAAAAACACATGTGTTCAACGCGATGGTGTTGGTCTTACAAACCTCTCAATGATGGCGTATTAAAATGGAGCGACTTGACACAGAGCCCACCACCATATGAAGACTAAACAACTGACCAGGAATGTTTTTAGGTTGATTGGCGTTTATGTTAGAGCTATCATATTTTTATCTTTTTCTTTTAAAAACTTAAAAAAAAAAAAAAAACTTTTTCTGCATTTTCGTTTTTGCAAATATCTATGGATTATGTGTCCTCTATGCAAACTGAAAAAAAAGACTCATTTCTTCTATCAAATGCAAACCCATTTTGAAAAAGTTTTGTTTTAACTGAATGTATTTTTTCGTGTCCCGAGTATTGTACTGCCGTCATATGGGATTGATCTATTTACATCTTGGATTCCAACATACCAAAAAAACCATCATAAGACAAGAACTTGTTAACTTGAAATATCTCAAGAAAATTATTGAAGATTGAATATAAATTTGAACACATTCAAATAAGAATATCATGTGTATATGTGTAACATTTATATATAGACACACATGCGCACATCCCTTGATGGATTATATTCATGGCTTAGTGCCATTTTGCACCATTCAACAACTTGTATAGCGGATTCAAATAGATCGGCATGAGGGTTCATCTGATACCTTCAAATAGCTCATTTTACACATGTCCCTGCACCATCGTGCTCTCCTTTTCCATGACCAGTCTCAAAAAAATTCGAACAATGTCTAATGTTTAATTTTTTATGAAGATGACATAACCAATAGAATGATCGTGAAGATTTGAACTGACCCGCACACCCATATGACCATATCGAATGCCGATCAAATCTGATTTTGCGTTCTTTCAATGAATCATAAAATTTATCAAAACAATGTTGTACATAATGTGTGTCGTGTGCTCGATCATCACTTATATAAAAATGATATTCTTTAATAACATGTCGATTGTCGTTGGTGCTTTCTATGTTATCAAGACTTCATTGAGCATGTCTATATAGAACGTGGACAAATATCGTGACTTGATCAGAATGATAATATTCACTCTGTATTTCTTTTTGTGCAACAAATGTGTAATTCTCTACAAAATCAACTACAGAAAAAATTGTCCCTGGTGGAAACACTTCACAGGATTGTTTGAATTGTAGGTCTTTCCATCGAGCTCTATGTGAATTCTTGGTGTATTTATAAATTTCTTCCTCAAACTTCTTCAAAAAATCTATCACACAGATTTTATCTACCTTCAAATCAATCCTTTTGGAAATAACATTTGAAGAATGTGGAGCTGTGTTGTTGATATATTCATATCTCTTCCAATTGACTTTTATATTAGAAAATGATTGATCATTCATATCAATAGGTTGCTTTGAATGAAACAAAATTAGATTTCCACAACGAACACATTTCTTTCCACCAACACAATTTTTTTTGTAAAATAAATCATCATCTTCTCTTTCACATAGAATTTCAGATATAAAAGCACGGAATGTGGAAGGAGGAGGTGAACTTGGCCATAAAGTTTTACCAAAATCCTATAATACATCTCAAATTCCACATGATAATGACAACAACAACTGTCATGAACAATGATGGGTCTAACAAACCATGGTTTTTGTTGCACAAATGTATTGATGGAAATTTTAACTTCTTTGTGCTCTTCTTTGAACTTATTGAACAATTATATTTGTGTCATTGGCAATATATGTTTAGGATGCTCTTCATATTGTTTTCATGCTATTATTCGTCGCAACACATCCCTTGTATGTGGTGAAACACGAGATTCTTCCAACCAACAATTACGGGCCAATTCTTTAACATTTTCTGCAAGTCTATCATTGTAGGGTTGTCTAGAAATCATTGTCCAACAAGCTAGTGCATCATTTTCATCTATTTGCAATCAAAATTTTCTATGTTTGTGCAATATTTTTCTTGATGTTCACATCGTTTTTGCCATGTGTCGTGTCAAATGATCTTTTATATTGATAGATGAAATAACTGTTGTTTGTATCACTCTACGTGCAACATTGACATCTTTTTTTCGAGATTTTCCAAAAATTTTTAATACACTTTGAGTTGAAACCTTGTGGGAAACCTAAGGGATGCTTCCTCTCATTCTTGGATGGAGTCTCTAGTAATCATATTGTTATAGACTAGTGTGCCTCACCAAGGGGATTCAAAATAGGAATTTGTTGATATGGAACTACCCAAATACCCAAGACATTGGCGACAATTGGTTGAACGAACCCTTTAGTGCGACAATCAGAGTACCATCAAGCTTGCCAAAGATCCATTTCAACGTTAGCAAAACAAACACATTGAGTTACACATTCAATTCATCGGAAAGTTCATTCATGGTCGAGTTATTGAAGTTCTCGTTTTCCCTACAAAAGGTCAAGTTGTAAATTTTTTTACAAAGTCTCTTATAAAAGATATTTTTTCCAAACTTTGATCAATTTATGAGTTCAAGATGTTGTCATTAATAGGGGATAGGCTCTAATGCCTCCTTCCTTCTTCTATTTTGTTTTCTTTGTAAATCCTTCAATCCTATCCCAAGTTGTTCTTAAGGGGGGGTGTTATGATATTTAGACGCTTAGGAGTTAGTGACATCAACTTGATCTAATGTGTCATTATATTAAAGTGTGTTTCTTAGTGAATTTATTTAGTATGCATTTGTAATCCGTCTATCACGGTATGCTCCCGACATAGAGTGGTTTATTGGCTCATATTCTCCGACTACATTGATCCATGTCCTGACACTCGATTGGTCCATGATCTCTATTTAAAGAGTATGGAGGGTCATTTTCCGATGATGATTTCTGAGAAACTCTATGTAAACTATTTGTCTTTTGCATTAAGAAATTTCCTCAAGTGGCCATGTTGGCTAAGGTTGTGGATGTTTCCCCATAGGGGTTATATCATGTAAAAAAATCGTTGTGTTGATCTTTGATATAGTTATGGGAGTGGTTATTGAAGGTGTTTGTCCTTTGTTGTAGCACCCTGTGTTATT
Source organism: Picea engelmannii (assembly GCA_009831015.1). NCBI lineage: Eukaryota > Viridiplantae > Streptophyta > Pinopsida > Pinales > Pinaceae > Picea > Picea engelmannii. The sequence continues at coordinate 141,484 of ML790061.1, forward strand.
GAATAGTATGATGGAATATGCCAAAAAGAAAACCAGATTCCTTCCCCAAAAGAATTTAACCAGGTTTTCATCATAATGTTATCATGTATGATATCACTCCCCCCAAAAAATAACTATAAATATGGAGGTTGATCATATACTACTAACATTATCTGCATGAGTTCTATGTACTCTATGCTTAGTAAGATAACTATAAGCACAAAAATAACCACATAGAAGCTATATCAGACCCGGTCTCTCAATGCTCCGGCCTAGTGATGAGCCACCTTGGTGTTATCTCTCGTTGTTGTGACAACCTCATATTCTTCCATGTTGATTGGGAAATCTTTGGATTCTCATGGACTCAGATATCCCACTGCTTCTTATGGCTTCTTAGGTCACTGGCCTCCTAGGGTGACCTAGAAATGAATCACACACTGGGACTTGTAGAATAGCTTAAATTTTCCCTAAAAAATTCTTAGTGCATGCAAATTGTCCCCTTGTTCCTTCCTAATCTTCTCCAAGGTCTAGCTAACCATTTCTTTGACTATCCAATAATTTTTTTCTATCCTAAACTACTTAGCTTCTCTAGTCCTTTAATAATATGGGTCATCTACCCGGTTCTAAACCTCCTCCAAAATATCCTCTTTTGTCATTGTTTTCCTTTGTCCTCAAACCACTTCCTCTACCTCGTCGACTACTTTTTCCTCTGTTGTTGAGCAGAGATTCTAACACTGAAATCTCGCAATCCAATCCTCACGGGTTTCTCAAGTGTTATTCAGAGGTCTGTGAGAAGAATAAGGTTCTTATGTATCCCCCACCCCCTCTGCTCACTACCCACCTCCTTCGTTACCCAATTTCTATCCATAATAAACATGCATATCTCGCTCCACTTACCAAGCAAATGCCCCGAATATTTTGAGCATGTAATTGGGCTCTTCTTTCCTACGTGTCTAGCCTAGGTATCAACCACCCTCATCTCTCACCTCTTGAACAAACCAACACTCACACCTCTTCATTTTAGACACCTCTTCTCCCATATTAATGCTCAAGGCTCTATTCCCTGCCTAACTCTGAATTGTGTCATAACAAATCCCCTAATAAACCAGGAGCATACCTTTTGCTTTCGTTTCTCTACATTGGGAGGTCCTTTGCCCTCACATTATCTGAACTATACATAACCAACCTACCCTACATTGAGAACCTTCCACTCACCTCTTCATAATTTCCCAAGGTACTCTCCATTCCTTCTTCATGAAACTTCGCCTTCCTCATCACTGATGGTTGCGTGCTCCCATGAGTTATCCCAGCATTTGCGTTAATGCATGTCATCAATTCCTCTCATGAGAAGAGCTTGTACGAAACCGTCTAGCACTTGGCTTCTATCTTTCCCACTCGTCGTTGCATCCTATCTCGAAACTCCAAAAATACCATCTTCTAACATCACCACATCGATCCTCTGCGACACAATGTGGATGTGCCCAATATCAATGGGTATCACCCCATCTAGGAGTAACGGACAAGGATTTTATCACTTTCACGTTTGATTTCCATTTATGACTCTATGGATGGTCGACAAAGATACTAGTTTCAAACAACATAAACATGTTGTGTTGGCTAATGCTCATAAAATACAAAATAAAATCCCCATGCATCACATGATATATAAATATTTTATATGTGAAGTTATAAATGTTATGTTGTCCTATATTTTGCATGATATGTGTTGTTATATATGTATGGAAGGAATTTGGAAGGGGAGGGATGATGCTTTGCATTGCACCCCTCTACGGGTTGTTTTTTTGGTTTGCTTTTATTGTTTTTTTTTCTTTGTTTTTTTATAACTTATTATTTATGTTTCTCTTTTTTTTTCTATTGGTTTTTTACATAAGTTTTTTTTAATTTTTTTTTAATTGGTTTAATAATAATAATAATATAAAATAAGAGAGAAATTGTTTTCTTAATGATTTTTTGATTTCTTATAAAAAAAACTCTAAAAGTTATTAAGAGAAAAAGATATTGATATCATTACTACTGCTATACCAAAACAAAAGTACTTGAAGTAATAAATTAACTCTAAAGGAATGTTAACTTTAAGGTTGATTTTAAGATTTTATTTGTATTGGTATTGGTATTTTTGGTGAATGTGGTTCCAACAATATTGTAATTCTAGCCATGGAAAAAACATTGTTGTTGATAGCACTATCTTTCGATTTGGGGGTTGATTTTAAGGTTCTAGTTCC
>ML790061.1:156837-176040 GCA_009831015.1 Picea engelmannii
TTCCTTTCTTAAGTCAACTTAAAAATATAACTTTTAACTTCTTGACTTTTCCCCCCTTCAGTGTGAGACTATGACCTAGTGGGGGTGCCCAGGCCACTGAGTCTCCTCATTACCTCTCTAAGAGGTGGGGGACATTACAACATGTGCCTTATTTTTCCACAAGCATGACATCTCACTTATCCTCCTCTTCTCCTTCCTCTTCCTCTTGTAAAAGAGTTTCTACCACCACTCTTCCTTCCTCAGGAACTTCCTCCTCTCTTAGAGTGACTATGTGGTTTATCTGCCTTGCCTTTAGACTTTGGTGCCTTGTCGTGGGAAATTTTGTTCCCTCTATTTGGACTTCAACCTCTGCCTTGCTGACTCTGTTTTCTAGCCAACTTCTCTTCTGCTTTCAGCGCAATTTGATATGCATCCTCTACTATTTTGACTATCGTCATGCTGATTTTGTCTTGAATTTCATATCTCAGGCCATTGATGTACCTGACAAATTTCTCCTCATCTCTCTCTCTTTGTCCAACCATGATGTTCAATTTGTAGAACTCCCTTGTGTACTCCTTCACAGTCAATCCCTTCTATCTTAGGTTTTGCATCATCCTGAACAGATTTATCTGGTAATATTTAGGTATGGATTTAACATTTAGTTTGGCTACCATCCTATCCCAACTCTCAATATTTTGTTTTCCCTTGCTTCTCTTGTCAGCCTGCAGTTCATCCCACCACAATGTTGCATGTCCTTTTAACTTGGTGACAACATGTTTCACCTTCTTTTCCTCATCGACATATTCATAGTTGAAATACTTGTCCATTGCTCGTATCCAATAAAGAAATTCTTTAGTGTCTAAATTATCTTCATACATTGGGATGTCAATCTTCGCTCTAGCTCCCAATTTGAAAACCTCTGTCAACAAGCGTTCTTCCGTAGCATCCTCGGCTACAAATTCTTCAACTTCCACTTCTTCCTTCTCTGCGTCACTGACATCTCCAACTTCAGGTGCTCTTCTTTGTGTTGTTTCCATGGCATCCAGCCTTTCTTTGAGATCTCTCATCTCCCTTTACATAGATCTATTTGCTACGGGCGGCTCTGCACATCTTCTAGGAGGAATTATGTTGATGCGTCTGATACCACTCCGACGATATCAGTGTACTCCTCTGTCTCCTCTTTCTACAGAAATCAATTATGTGATAGCTATGATACCACCTAATGTAGACCCCCCCTTCTCTCTTCTGGGCTGCGTGACCTCCTGGTCTTGGATCTTCAAGTCACTAAGCCTAATTGGCTCTTCAGGCTCCTGCTGGATCCAATTCAACTCAACACAGGCACTTCCACCTTTTGCGCAGGTCGTATGACACTTGCGGGCCCCTTACCAAGTACTTTTCAAATTTCGAGCGCTAGTTCTTTCCACTAGGCCCTCCCCTCTCCACAGGTGACCTCGGGTTGTGACCCAGGGAAAAACCTTCTAAGTGCTTCACAAATTCGGACTCTGGATATCTTGGATGCAACAAGTCTCTTTCCTCACGAATTTCAAACCGACAAAGCTACTTGGATTTGACAACCCGATTGTGTTCCGGCTTCGCGATTTCACGAAACTCCTATTCGCCTCGCACATGAATTTCTGGACTTTCGACTCCCGGACTTTCTGATATGCAACCACATGTCTCCATGCAACCAACGGTTCAAATTACTTTGTGACTTCACAGTTCACAGTTCTACGCTTACAACACTTATAAAATTTTGAACCACAAAGTGTTGAAATGCCTTATGGTTAACTTCCGCGTAGTTCCTCTAGATCTAATGGACTGGGACAATCTCACTTCCCTGTGGAACGAATCTAGTTCATGGATTTTGGGAAACCTTAAAGGATTCTTCCCCTTGAAGACTTCTCCTCACTCTCCCTTCTGAGCTTGTCTTCCCTTGAATTTATTTGTTCCTCTGAATGCTTCCTTCGACACTTAGTCTAATTTTCAACCTGTGCACACCTTGCAACAGGTTCTCTTCCACATTCAACTTATTTGTGGATGCTTGCAAACACTCTGTGAATTTTCTCCAATCACTTCTCTGTGACTAAAGTCATGCTAATCCTCCTGAGATTTATGAGTCTGAGACTCTATCATGCACTCCTTGCGGACAAACTTCCTTTAATGTTGGCTCTTAAAGGATGACCTTGCACTCCTTGCAACAATTGTTTTACGCTTGATTGTTCCTCCTGAACAATATGACTTTTGAACACAATTCCTCGTACACGCCAAATTCAACTATCCCAGCTGAACCTCTGAGTCAAAACAAACTCACTCATGCACTCCTTGCATACATAAAGTTCACGCTACCTCTTCTGAGCTTCGAGTCGAAACAGACTCAATCACGCACACCTTGCGGACACTATGCACACCCTTCACTCGCTCATAGAAGAGAAACAATTGAAACTTATTCAATATTCATAGTGACTCATACATTAAACCATGTCAATACATTCATTATCCATAAGAACCATAAATAACAAATAATTCCAAATAAACAGAAATTCTACCATTTATTCATCTAGATAAACAAAACAACAACAAACGATTGAGACAATACTTCTCTGTTATATTCATTCAATAATCATATACATAGATTCATACATTTTTCTTCACTACTTCTTAACATATAAAATAGATTCAACTATTGATCAACTACCTTCTATCAACAACCTCTTCTTGGCAACAATACAAAGATTTTATACAAGAGGGTTCCCTCAATCTTTTCCCTCCAATTAGTCTAGGATATACTATCAAAATTAAATGCTATCAACTACTTAACATCTATTACAATAAATATTCAAGTTAGACAGATAAGAGTGAGAGCTCCAGATCTGTACTGCAATCTTCAACATTAAAACACAATACATTCCCTCATCAATCTTATGTGATGGCTCAGCCTCCAGAGATTAAAGATTCACATAAATAAAAAACTTCTCCAGATATCACATTAATACACTAACTTTGGAATTCAAAATATTTCAAAATCCATGCTAGTGTGCCCAGCTGTCCTCCACGTGCTTTGTTGGAAATGCTCCTGCATCAGCTATCACGTGAACCAGTTGGACGAGGTGATTGAGGAGATAAGGAAGCTGATGTTGGAGTCAGCACAGTAGGTCGCCAATAGCGGAGGAAGAAGTCATAGAGGAGAACATGTAGAAGTAACATGACAACAACAACGAAAGTCGCATGGAAGAGGAGTAGATGGAAAACTCCACATAAAAGTTTGGGACCCTGGAGGATTTCAAGATCAACAGTAGGGGAGCCATGAGAGAGAGCTCATTATTTTTGTCAGCGTGGGAGTATGATGTAGGAGCATATCTCCATGTATTCAAGAACCATAAATCTATCTTATCCGCACACTAGGAGGGAGTGGATCCCAAAGAGGATGCTCCAGTCCTTTCGAATTCCATCCTATGTTTAAATTTTTTAATGAAATTAAATGTTTGAGGGATCAAGGAAAGATTATCCCATGTGAATTGTTCAGGATGATTTATTGTAATCAACAATGTCGCCTTTAATGGATGACAGCCAGATGGATCTGGGTCTGATTTAGATAAGTTGGCCATTGAATGAAATTCAATGTAATTAATGAGGGTTAGGTAGTTGGAGGGAAGGCTCAAGGATCCCCTCTTTTGTAATAATTATATTTGTATCAATTTTTCATTAGAATTAGTTAGTTAGAGGAGAGAAGAGGAGAAGTGTTGAAGAATCTATAGCGGTCCAGCCTTGTAAACTTTTGTACAGGAGCATTCAGAGACTAATAGAAAGAGTAGTTTTTCCTGTTCATGAAGTTGTTATGTATATCCTGTGAATGGATGAATGTTTACTTTCTAAATATTTTTTTCTATGTATCTGTGTGAATGTTGTTAGATGCATGTTATATTTCCTTTGTAAGAATTGGAGAGATTTCTCTATCTCTGTAGTTTTTTTGAGTGTTCAGGGATCTTAGGCTTGTGCAAGGAGTGGATTCTAGAGTGGGGAAAAACTTTGTGAAGCTAGTGCAAGGACTGCACTTGGAATCTCTTTCGATTTCAAAGAAGAGCGTTCTAGGTGGGAATACCAGAACAATTCGTAAAGTTGAAAAAGAGTATTGTGCAAGGAGTGCACCTTAGGGTTGTTGAACACTCTGAGGAAGATACACCATAGTTACTGAACATGCTGAGGGAGAAGGCTCTGCGAGGAGTGCATTGAGTAGGCACAAGGAGTGCATCAGAACTCTTTTTTGAGTTCTATGATAAGTTAAGACTCAGAGAAGAATCGAGTGCAAGTCTACATAGAGCCATGCAAGAAGTGCGAGGGAAGAGTCTTTTAGAATCGTTTGTTGAGAAGAGATAGTGTGAAGTATCACCGAGCAAGTGCAAGGAGCACACATATACTCAGTGGAGTATAGAAGATCGAGGAATACACGTGCAAGGTGTGCACCAAGCCAACACTTAGCCAAGTGTTGATAAAATATCAAAGAAGACGAGTGCAAATGACCTTGAAAGGTTCCAAGTTGAGAAGCTATAGCATAGGTGAGAACAAGGGGAACTCATTCCAAATTCTAAGCTCATGTGGAAGAGTAGGAGTGACAGGGGGGGCACGAGAAACTGGCGGAAGAGAAAAGGGTTGAGACCCTTAGAATTTTGATCAATTTCAAAGCTCAAGAGGACTAGCGCAAGTGTGCATAGAGGCTCTGCAAAACATGCAAAGGTCAAGAATCCTTTCAGGATTTAGATTGTGGAAGAAACGCAAGTGTGTGCTCACACTTCACCGAAGTGTTGAAGAAAGCTTAGGAGGAGTAGTGTTTTTCCAAACACCAGCCAAGGTCGAGTAGTCGAGCTCACAGGAGTGATTCAAAGGTCGAGGCCTTTGAACATATTGAGAAATCCATTGTCGAAAGGAATTTGCAACTGCACCAGAGGGAGAAGTTACAACTACCATCGGATCATATTCTAGGAGTCATCTAGACCGTCAGATCTATGCCCAGACAGGAGGAGAAGTGCGCACAGAGGAGGACAGATCCCTACCATAGGATTTGAGCACAGAGGATCGACAGTCGTCGGATTCAGGTAAAGTGGACAAGGCTTAACCCCTTTAAACCATTCAAACTTATAAGCTTGGGGGATTTCATTTGTCGAGTGCATAGGAGAGCGAAGTCCCAAATCCTAGAAGTGGATCAAGACTATCGATCAGAAGGAAAAGTGTTGCCATATCCTAGAGTCCAGAAGACTTGCACTCTAGGAGGAAGGAGGAGTTGTGGAAGAATTTTTCAAGGCTCCTGAAGCTCTGAAGATTGGAACCCATCTCATTCGTTTGTTTAAGTGGATAGGTGTCAGCAGATATCTCAGCCCATAGGTATAGTACTCTTGAGGAAATTGGTTGAGGAGGTGTGCAAGCTATGAAGTACCAGAGACGATCCTAGTCGTCGACAAGTAAGGAAACATGGTGTTAGATCGTGAAGTATGGAGACTTGAATCTCTAAAGGAACTTGGGAGAGATTTGTTGAAGTGCGGAAGTTCTCGAAGCTCCGAAGGCCGAAGAACATCATATCTGTTGGCGTAGATTACACGTGGTAGCAGATAAGTCATCGTCTGAAGGCATAGTACTCCAGAGGAATAGAGGTGAAAGGCCCCAAAAGTCTAGAACTCCTGAAGCTCCATGTCAGTGAAGTGCAATTGGATCGTCGATGCTTTGGCCACATGGAAGAATATTGGAGGAGTTCTAGAGGATAGACCATCTTGGAGGAATCCGAGCACAATTGCAAAAAGGTGTGAGATTCCCGAAGTCATGGGAATCTGAAGAGAACTTGGACCGTCCATCATCTGAGGCATGTGTCAACGGATCTAGAAGTCCAGAAGATGAGCACTTCAAGGGAGAGAGGGGTGTAGTCTTATGAGAACTCCCAAAGGTCTAAGGTCAGAGTTAATCACATCCCTTAATCGTAGTGTACAAGTGGCGACAGATCCCATGCTCTAGAGGTTTAGCACTATGGAGGGACGTAATTACATGTTGGGTCAAGTCGAGGGCGCCCGGAGTTCCGAACAATGGAGCTCATCATGACCGTCGATCGGGCAAAGACACGTGGTAGGAGATCTGGTAGTCTAAAAGTCTAATATTCTAGAGGGATTTACGAAGTGGATATTTGGACGAGAAGTTGTCGGAGGCCCAAAGGCCAAGGATTCATCCCAACTGTTGATCAAAGTGGATACGTGATAGGCCATTAGACCCTTTGTTAGTTCATGCTTTAGAGGAAATACAGGTTGGAGCAGCTAGGACTTTCGAAGTTGGGAGTCCCAAAGCTCATCGTGGTCATTGATTTCTGGAGAGCGGAGGAATGTTGATCTTTGTTCTTCGGAGTTTTCCTATTAAGAACTCTGTGGGATAGGAATTTTAGCGCATCGGAAAGGCCTGAAGAATAGAGCCTTGAAGTTCCCTATGAGTTGTAGATCTCGACATTCATTGAGGGTTGTATATTCCTTCCCCTTGTTCGGTGGTTTTGGTGTTCGATGGTTTTGGGAGATAGTGAAGGAAAATCTCCCAGAGCCTGAAGTGCCCAGAGCTCTGAAGTAGCGCGTTCTCACTAGGCATTGGGTTACAGCCCGTGGTCACATGTGGTTTTCGCCAGAAGCAAGAGGCTAGAGCCTGAAATTTTATTTTGTATTGTTTTAAAGGAAAATAGGGGAGTTTGGCCCATGGTTTTTAGCCCGAAGTCACATGGAGGACTTCGCTAGTGTGACAAGATCCTAGCGACTATGATTTTAACGCGGGGAAAGAAATAAAAGGACCTGTGTAAGATTTTGGGGGCTCAACAGGGCCCCGAGAGCTAATCTGGCTCCATCTTTTGAACGATCCTTAGACTAGGAGGTCGTGCGGGCCCCGGGTGAAGGCGGGGGTCTGCATCATTGTAGGAAAATTACTACACACTTAATCTTAATAAAGTGAAATGTGACTTCCAAAATATGACAATAATTTTGATAAAATATAACAATTATTTTGTATGACCTTTTCCTCCAAGGGCTCGAAAAATATTTTCAAGAAAACTAAGTCAAATGCGACTTTCAAAATATGACAAGAATTTTGATGAAAGTTGACAATTATTTTGTATGACCCTTCCCTTTAAGGCTTCAAAAAGTTTTACATGGGAAAATAAGTTCTAGAAAGAGGAATAAACACTCTCCCCTTTCACAATTTCATGTGTCACATAGTCTAAATGCATGGGAAATTGGTCCTTTTCTAGTAACTCACAATAACAGGAGGGGAAATTTATATTTTTTACTTGAAGTTCAGGAATCATTTTGGATTGATTGAATATGGATATAAGATGTTAACATCGCATAATACGATAGTAATTGAGGTCTTTGAATATGTTGAATCAATTTCTTCATTACTAACAACAATTCACTTATCCAAAATTGCAATCTCAAAGATTGCATACCTAAATTTCAATAATAACAATTAAAAAGATAAAAATAAAAAATCTAGACCATTTAATTTTTTTCATTTTTCATTTTGCATATGATTAATATTTTTCAATTATGTACAAATTTTAAAATATACTTTACAATGTTTTTCAATTTATATTTGAACACAGTTTTAGTTTGTTTTTGTTCGAAAACCTTTTTCAATTTTTTTAAAAACACATGTGTTCAACGCGATGGTGTTGGTCTTACAAACCTCTCAATGATGGCGTATTAAAATGGAGCGACTTGACACAGAGCCCACCACCATATGAAGACTAAACAACTGACCAGGAATGTTTTTAGGTTGATTGGCGTTTATGTTAGAGCTATCATATTTTTATCTTTTTCTTTTAAAAACTTAAAAAAAAAAAAAAAACTTTTTCTGCATTTTCGTTTTTGCAAATATCTATGGATTATGTGTCCTCTATGCAAACTGAAAAAAAAGACTCATTTCTTCTATCAAATGCAAACCCATTTTGAAAAAGTTTTGTTTTAACTGAATGTATTTTTTCGTGTCCCGAGTATTGTACTGCCGTCATATGGGATTGATCTATTTACATCTTGGATTCCAACATACCAAAAAAACCATCATAAGACAAGAACTTGTTAACTTGAAATATCTCAAGAAAATTATTGAAGATTGAATATAAATTTGAACACATTCAAATAAGAATATCATGTGTATATGTGTAACATTTATATATAGACACACATGCGCACATCCCTTGATGGATTATATTCATGGCTTAGTGCCATTTTGCACCATTCAACAACTTGTATAGCGGATTCAAATAGATCGGCATGAGGGTTCATCTGATACCTTCAAATAGCTCATTTTACACATGTCCCTGCACCATCGTGCTCTCCTTTTCCATGACCAGTCTCAAAAAAATTCGAACAATGTCTAATGTTTAATTTTTTATGAAGATGACATAACCAATAGAATGATCGTGAAGATTTGAACTGACCCGCACACCCATATGACCATATCGAATGCCGATCAAATCTGATTTTGCGTTCTTTCAATGAATCATAAAATTTATCAAAACAATGTTGTACATAATGTGTGTCGTGTGCTCGATCATCACTTATATAAAAATGATATTCTTTAATAACATGTCGATTGTCGTTGGTGCTTTCTATGTTATCAAGACTTCATTGAGCATGTCTATATAGAACGTGGACAAATATCGTGACTTGATCAGAATGATAATATTCACTCTGTATTTCTTTTTGTGCAACAAATGTGTAATTCTCTACAAAATCAACTACAGAAAAAATTGTCCCTGGTGGAAACACTTCACAGGATTGTTTGAATTGTAGGTCTTTCCATCGAGCTCTATGTGAATTCTTGGTGTATTTATAAATTTCTTCCTCAAACTTCTTCAAAAAATCTATCACACAGATTTTATCTACCTTCAAATCAATCCTTTTGGAAATAACATTTGAAGAATGTGGAGCTGTGTTGTTGATATATTCATATCTCTTCCAATTGACTTTTATATTAGAAAATGATTGATCATTCATATCAATAGGTTGCTTTGAATGAAACAAAATTAGATTTCCACAACGAACACATTTCTTTCCACCAACACAATTTTTTTTGTAAAATAAATCATCATCTTCTCTTTCACATAGAATTTCAGATATAAAAGCACGGAATGTGGAAGGAGGAGGTGAACTTGGCCATAAAGTTTTACCAAAATCCTATAATACATCTCAAATTCCACATGATAATGACAACAACAACTGTCATGAACAATGATGGGTCTAACAAACCATGGTTTTTGTTGCACAAATGTATTGATGGAAATTTTAACTTCTTTGTGCTCTTCTTTGAACTTATTGAACAATTATATTTGTGTCATTGGCAATATATGTTTAGGATGCTCTTCATATTGTTTTCATGCTATTATTCGTCGCAACACATCCCTTGTATGTGGTGAAACACGAGATTCTTCCAACCAACAATTACGGGCCAATTCTTTAACATTTTCTGCAAGTCTATCATTGTAGGGTTGTCTAGAAATCATTGTCCAACAAGCTAGTGCATCATTTTCATCTATTTGCAATCAAAATTTTCTATGTTTGTGCAATATTTTTCTTGATGTTCACATCGTTTTTGCCATGTGTCGTGTCAAATGATCTTTTATATTGATAGATGAAATAACTGTTGTTTGTATCACTCTACGTGCAACATTGACATCTTTTTTTCGAGATTTTCCAAAAATTTTTAATACACTTTGAGTTGAAACCTTGTGGGAAACCTAAGGGATGCTTCCTCTCATTCTTGGATGGAGTCTCTAGTAATCATATTGTTATAGACTAGTGTGCCTCACCAAGGGGATTCAAAATAGGAATTTGTTGATATGGAACTACCCAAATACCCAAGACATTGGCGACAATTGGTTGAACGAACCCTTTAGTGCGACAATCAGAGTACCATCAAGCTTGCCAAAGATCCATTTCAACGTTAGCAAAACAAACACATTGAGTTACACATTCAATTCATCGGAAAGTTCATTCATGGTCGAGTTATTGAAGTTCTCGTTTTCCCTACAAAAGGTCAAGTTGTAAATTTTTTTACAAAGTCTCTTATAAAAGATATTTTTTCCAAACTTTGATCAATTTATGAGTTCAAGATGTTGTCATTAATAGGGGATAGGCTCTAATGCCTCCTTCCTTCTTCTATTTTGTTTTCTTTGTAAATCCTTCAATCCTATCCCAAGTTGTTCTTAAGGGGGGGTGTTATGATATTTAGACGCTTAGGAGTTAGTGACATCAACTTGATCTAATGTGTCATTATATTAAAGTGTGTTTCTTAGTGAATTTATTTAGTATGCATTTGTAATCCGTCTATCACGGTATGCTCCCGACATAGAGTGGTTTATTGGCTCATATTCTCCGACTACATTGATCCATGTCCTGACACTCGATTGGTCCATGATCTCTATTTAAAGAGTATGGAGGGTCATTTTCCGATGATGATTTCTGAGAAACTCTATGTAAACTATTTGTCTTTTGCATTAAGAAATTTCCTCAAGTGGCCATGTTGGCTAAGGTTGTGGATGTTTCCCCATAGGGGTTATATCATGTAAAAAAATCGTTGTGTTGATCTTTGATATAGTTATGGGAGTGGTTATTGAAGGTGTTTGTCCTTTGTTGTAGCACCCTGTGTTATTGAATAGTATGATGGAATATGCCAAAAAGAAAACCAGATTCCTTCCCCAAAAGAATTTAACCAGGTTTTCATCATAATGTTATCATGTATGATATCACTCCCCCCAAAAAATAACTATAAATATGGAGGTTGATCATATACTACTAACATTATCTGCATGAGTTCTATGTACTCTATGCTTAGTAAGATAACTATAAGCACAAAAATAACCACATAGAAGCTATATCAGACCCGGTCTCTCAATGCTCCGGCCTAGTGATGAGCCACCTTGGTGTTATCTCTCGTTGTTGTGACAACCTCATATTCTTCCATGTTGATTGGGAAATCTTTGGATTCTCATGGACTCAGATATCCCACTGCTTCTTATGGCTTCTTAGGTCACTGGCCTCCTAGGGTGACCTAGAAATGAATCACACACTGGGACTTGTAGAATAGCTTAAATTTTCCCTAAAAAATTCTTAGTGCATGCAAATTGTCCCCTTGTTCCTTCCTAATCTTCTCCAAGGTCTAGCTAACCATTTCTTTGACTATCCAATAATTTTTTTCTATCCTAAACTACTTAGCTTCTCTAGTCCTTTAATAATATGGGTCATCTACCCGGTTCTAAACCTCCTCCAAAATATCCTCTTTTGTCATTGTTTTCCTTTGTCCTCAAACCACTTCCTCTACCTCGTCGACTACTTTTTCCTCTGTTGTTGAGCAGAGATTCTAACACTGAAATCTCGCAATCCAATCCTCACGGGTTTCTCAAGTGTTATTCAGAGGTCTGTGAGAAGAATAAGGTTCTTATGTATCCCCCACCCCCTCTGCTCACTACCCACCTCCTTCGTTACCCAATTTCTATCCATAATAAACATGCATATCTCGCTCCACTTACCAAGCAAATGCCCCGAATATTTTGAGCATGTAATTGGGCTCTTCTTTCCTACGTGTCTAGCCTAGGTATCAACCACCCTCATCTCTCACCTCTTGAACAAACCAACACTCACACCTCTTCATTTTAGACACCTCTTCTCCCATATTAATGCTCAAGGCTCTATTCCCTGCCTAACTCTGAATTGTGTCATAACAAATCCCCTAATAAACCAGGAGCATACCTTTTGCTTTCGTTTCTCTACATTGGGAGGTCCTTTGCCCTCACATTATCTGAACTATACATAACCAACCTACCCTACATTGAGAACCTTCCACTCACCTCTTCATAATTTCCCAAGGTACTCTCCATTCCTTCTTCATGAAACTTCGCCTTCCTCATCACTGATGGTTGCGTGCTCCCATGAGTTATCCCAGCATTTGCGTTAATGCATGTCATCAATTCCTCTCATGAGAAGAGCTTGTACGAAACCGTCTAGCACTTGGCTTCTATCTTTCCCACTCGTCGTTGCATCCTATCTCGAAACTCCAAAAATACCATCTTCTAACATCACCACATCGATCCTCTGCGACACAATGTGGATGTGCCCAATATCAATGGGTATCACCCCATCTAGGAGTAACGGACAAGGATTTTATCACTTTCACGTTTGATTTCCATTTATGACTCTATGGATGGTCGACAAAGATACTAGTTTCAAACAACATAAACATGTTGTGTTGGCTAATGCTCATAAAATACAAAATAAAATCCCCATGCATCACATGATATATAAATATTTTATATGTGAAGTTATAAATGTTATGTTGTCCTATATTTTGCATGATATGTGTTGTTATATATGTATGGAAGGAATTTGGAAGGGGAGGGATGATGCTTTGCATTGCACCCCTCTACGGGTTGTTTTTTTGGTTTGCTTTTATTGTTTTTTTTTCTTTGTTTTTTTATAACTTATTATTTATGTTTCTCTTTTTTTTTCTATTGGTTTTTTACATAAGTTTTTTTTAATTTTTTTTTAATTGGTTTAATAATAATAATAATATAAAATAAGAGAGAAATTGTTTTCTTAATGATTTTTTGATTTCTTATAAAAAAAACTCTAAAAGTTATTAAGAGAAAAAGATATTGATATCATTACTACTGCTATACCAAAACAAAAGTACTTGAAGTAATAAATTAACTCTAAAGGAATGTTAACTTTAAGGTTGATTTTAAGATTTTATTTGTATTGGTATTGGTATTTTTGGTGAATGTGGTTCCAACAATATTGTAATTCTAGCCATGGAAAAAACATTGTTGTTGATAGCACTATCTTTCGATTTGGGGGTTGATTTTAAGGTTCTAGTTCCNTGATTTTAAGATTTTATTTGTATTGGTATTGGTATTTTTGGTGAATGTGGTTCCAACAATATTGTAATTCTAGCCATGGAAAAAACATTGTTGTTGATAGCACTATCTTTCGATTTGGGGGTTGATTTTAAGGTTCTAGTTCCAATAGTACTAGTTTTTAAAGATACATTTTCAAAAATTTGTAATTTAACACACACACCCCTTGCCCCCCGCACCCCTCACAAAAAAAAAAAAAAAGTTACTGCTACCTAGTATCACCAATTTTTTTTTTCCATGTTTGATTTTAAGGTTTTCTGAACAACATTACAGGATCATAAGGGCATGCTTCCAAGAGGTTCTCATTTTAAGCCCCCAAAAATGGTGCTACTATAAGCACCACTTTTTGATTAAGGGTTGATTTTGAGTTTTTTGATGAAAAAATGTGGGTTTTGAGGAACTAATTATTGTTTTGAGGTCACAATTCTCATCAAATCAATATCTATGTTCTACATTTAAATGAAGAACATTACATTTAAACTCATCAAAAAATTGATTTAAAATATATAATACAAACTTACACATAAGTAATTTGGATCTCAACATCCTTTTATAACCATCTCAATGGATACGATTTCATATGTGCGATGGTATACCAAAACAAATGTACTTGAAGTAATAAACAATCTCTAAAGGAATGACAACTTTAAGGTTGATTTTAGTATTAGTATTTTTGGTGAATGTGGTTCCAAAAATATTGTAATTCTAACCATGGAAAATTTATTGTTGTTGATAGCACCATCTTTCGATTTGGAGATTGATTTTAAGGTTCTAGCTCCAATAATACTAGTTTTTAAAGATGTGGTTCCAAAAAATTGTAATTCAACACACACACCCCTTGTCCCCTGCACCCCCACAAAATTAAAAAAAAAAAAGTTGCTACATAGTATCACCATTTTTTTTCCAAGTTTTATTTTAAAGTTTTCTCAACAACATTACAAGATCATAAAGCCATGCTTTCAAAAGATTGTAATTTTAAGCCAAAAAAAAAATGCTACTATAAGCACGATTTTTTTTTATTTAAAAGTTGATTTTGAATTTTTGATGAAAAAATATGGATTTTTAAGAAAATAATTATTATTTTAAGATCACAGTTCTCATCAAATCAATAACTATATTTTACATTTAAATAAACAACATTACATTTAAACTGATCAATAAATAAATTGATTTAAAATATATATTCAACATCCTTTTATAACCATCCCGATGAATATGATTTCATATGTGCCATGGTATTTAATTTGATTATTGAACTAAGGACTTAAAAATCATATTTTTTTGGCGTCCTAAAAAAATATTGTCGTCACCATAGGGTTTTTTATTTTCTTCATTGCATGGAACAACGTCTTCTCCATGAATTATAATGACTAGTTATTATCATTAGTGGAAATACATTACATTCTCAATATATGGAGAGGACATAACATTACCTTAGACATTGTTGTTAACTTTTGGCTGCACTAATGTTAATGTCAACATTAATACCCCTTCGATATATTATCCTTTAACTTTCTTGGATTGGATTTCGAAAACCTTTTCCTTATTTTTTTTCACGATGAGTTGAAGGTGTAATGCCCAAGAGTGGTTCTTATCATGATCAATTTTTTTACATTAATCCCATTACTTGTATGGTATGGAATTAGCAAATTGCTTGCTACTTCGTTTTTTTTTCCTTCTTTGTTTTGGTGAACTTGTTGTTCGTTTTTTATGTGGTCGATACATCAACAACTTTCATACCTTACTTGGATTTCATATACATTTTCTTCCTACAAAAGTCATCGTGAGCCTTGAAATTGAAAAGGACAACTTCCTTTAATATCTACAAGCAACCAATTGATGTACCACATGATACACTTAGTGATCATCTTCCTATCAAATTGGTTGATAACCAAATACATTTTTTTTTTTTAATGAAATTTAGTGGTAAAATATAGGATTCCCTATCTCGTCACGATCTTAGGTAATGCTTTCTTAATTCTCACTGCTCTTTATAATCCATATGATAAATTTGATTTTTAACAAGGGTTTTAAATTTTTCTTTGTTAATAACTTTATTTTGCTTCGTTAAATTCCTACCTTGGCATAAGATATTTACTTCAGGAGAATTAACATGAAACTTACATTTTACTAACTAGACTTGGTCCATTTTATGATTATATATAAAGTAAAAACACAAATATTGATATAATTAAAATAATTTAAACGGTATAAAAATAGAAAGAAGAAGTAATTTCATTTCTTAAGAATGATAGAAAGTGAATGAATAGCAATTCCACTTAGAGGGGGAAACCTTCTTTACACCTTATGTTTACAAAGAATTCTTTATGATTCCTAAAATTAGACCTCCTTGTTATGTAGGAGAAAAAGTAACCTAGTGGGTTAGCTTTTGTGGTTGAGTGATGTGGATTATAAGATGGAGGTTTGAGGATCAAGTACCTAGGTTGGTTATTGATGAGATATTCTTGATATTTGTGGGCCTCACTCAATATCCCTATCCAGTTAGGTGCATAATAGTCCATGACACCTTCTTTACATTGGATACCATCCTCAAAATGAGGGGAAGTGCCTAGAGGTTTTTCAAGGTTCTACTTCTCAAGGAAAAAAGTATAGGAGACAAAGAGTAAAAATTGTTTTGTAAGAGAAACCTCATGGGAAACCTAAGGGATGCTTCCTCTCATTCCTGGATGGAATCCCTAGTAATCATATTGCTATAGACTAGTATGCCTCACCAAGGAGATTCGAAATAGGAATTTGTTGATATGGAACTACCTAAATACCCAACGATATTGGTGACAATTGGTTGAGCGAACCCCTTGGGCTAAAAAGGGTATCATTGCACATATTAAACTAGCCAATAATGAGAAAATGATATAACAATAGATTTGTTGGCCAAAAATCTAGGAGATTAACATTGAGGGGTTGAATCACCACCAAACAGAGGAAGTGATTTTTTCTCAGTCTCCCCCTCTTCATATGTGGGATGTGTTATGGGGGTGCATGTGTATAAATAATAAACAGGATAACAAATAAATGAAATTTCATGTTTGATATAGTTTTTATGACTTAAAAATTTCATATCCTCCTCTTTGTTATCCTACATTCATTGAGAGGTTTACTCTGCAACAATGTATAATTTTCAAAATACCATGATCCTTGTGTTAGTGAGGGTGTCCACAAAGATAGTTACCTTCCTATGAACATAATGGTTTACTGGTTGTAGGACAAATACTACCCACTTAAACTTAATAAAGTGAAATGTGACTTCCAAAATATGGCAACAATTTTGATGAAAGATAACAATTATTTTGTATGACCTTTGCCTCCAAGGGTTCGAAAAATATTTTCAAGAAAACTACGTCAAATGTGACTTTCAAAATATGACAAGAATTATGATGAAAGTTGACAATTATTTTGTATGACCCTTCCCTTTAAGGCTTCAAGAAGTTTTACATAGGAAATAAGTTCTAGAAAGAGGAATAAATACTCGCCCCTTTCACAAGTTCATGTGTCACATAGTCTAAATGCATGGGAAATTGGTTCTTTTCTAGTCGCTCACAATAACAGGAGGGGACATTTGTATTTTTGACTTGAAGTTCAATAGGAATCATTTTAGATTGATTGAATATGGATATCGGATGTTAATATTGCATAATCCGATAGTAATTGGGGTTTTTGAACATGTTGAATCAATTTCTTCATTACTAAGAACAATTCTTCTATCCAAAATTGCAATATCAAAGATTGCAAACATAAATTTCAATAATAACAATTAAAAAATATAGACCATTTAGCCTTTTTCATTTTTTCATTTTTTTTCCAAAACCTTTTTCAAATTATTTTTTAAAGACATGTGTTCAACGCGATGGTGTTGGTCTTACAAGCCTCTCAATGATAGTATTGGTATTAAAGTGGAGCGAGTTGACACCAATCCCACCACCATATAAATACTCAACAACGGACCAAGAATTTTTTTGGTTGTTGCTAGTTTTGTCTTTTTCTTTTGGACTTTTGGGCATCGTCTAAGTTTTTTTTAATGTTTTGTTTAAATAAGATAAGATTTTTGGGTTTTGGTATAAGTTTTATGAATTGTCATAAACAAATATTTGATAATTCTGGGGATGGATCAATTGAATTTAGTTTGGATGGTTGTGAGAAATAATTGTTATCCTCTCCACTAGGATTCAATTCCCATAAATAACATGTTAAACTTGTAATGAATATATTGTAATGACTTTTAACCTATATATATATTGGAAAGTTACCTTTAATTCAATTGAATAACAAGAAAATTGCTTTTCCGATTTCTGCATTATAATAAATAATGCTATCAATCAACAACCACTTCAAAAATTGAAAACGACAAAATGAATTTGGAATCTTAACCTACACCCACCGCAAGTAACCCGATGCATAGGGTGCAACGATTTGACAGCCACTTGGAAGGCTGAGAACCACATAGCAAATCTGCAATCTTCACCAACCAAAGCGATTGATCCAAGTCTTTTTGTTTTTTCTTTTGGACCTATGGGCTTTGGTCTAAGTCTCCTAGAACATCATAAATATGCCATCGACATAGACAACTACTTCGGCGGCCCGAAAATACATGAATCCACACCAATCGCCCTCGGAAGTACTTGGGATGTTGAGAGCCACAAAGCATAGCCAAAATCTCCTCTCCAATTGGTCAATTTTTATTTTTATTTTCTTTTAGACTCGTAGTCCTGGGTCTAAGTCTCCTGGAATGTCGTAAATAGCCCACCGACATAGACAATTTTATTTTGGTCTGTGTCTCCTGGACTGTCATAAATAGCCCACCGACATTGACAAATTTATTTTTCTTTTAGACTCATACTCCTTGGTCGAAGTCTCGTAGACTGTCATAAATAACGCATCGAAGTGCCGGAGAATGTGTTATATAGATTATGAGATATGGAATTTGAAGGTTAAATTGGTGATTTTCCTGTTAAATATGGTGAAAAATTCTTTGTTACCATCAACATTATTTATTAAAAGTGGACATGCATCAAGATTCTTAATGGTGATGGTAATAAAGAATCTCAGCAGTCGCTTGAAGGGCCAGCATAAGAAGCTAAATGACTTGCTAGAGAGAATATTAGAGAAACACATTTCATAGAATAACCAAATTGTCATTCGAGATCTTGTGGACGTTTTGTTTGAAGCCTCAAATAAACATTAGGGTTCCAAATTGACACTATAAAAGTCATTATCTATAAGTATCTATACCCAAATGTTTATTATATATACTCTACCGGATTAGATTTCCATGGGTTTGAATAAAATGTGATACTCATGATATGTAATGATATGCTTATCGTTGGAACGGACATGGCATTAACAACCATAGAATGGGAAATGTGTGAAACACTGAAAAAATCTCGGGTCATGAAGAAGCTCCAAATGTGCTGAAATGTGCGGTTGAAATGAGATGTATTTGTTAAGAAATAGAAAAACAAGATAGGAACAACAATAAGACGAAAAAGGTTTCAAGAGATCTTGTATAATATCCACACCAACGTTATAAATATAAAGTGCAATGTCTGAATGCTACTTCATAGAGAGATTTGTTCTAGATCTTAAAACTTTGCATGGTGACTAGGCTAGAACTAACTGACTTAGTCATTGTTTCATGATAAATTACTATTATCTTTTAAATGAATAATACAAATAAAAGTGACAAGAATACTTAGTGATTGGTAAGGTAAGCCATATGCTAACATTCCCCCCTCACAAATCTATATCTTTGTATCAGCTAAGCAATAAACATCAATGCAAAAACTGATATATGGGATCTTTCGAAAGCCTATGATCTGAGCTTCAATGAAAAATTTGTGTCAAAAAACATCAAAATTAGATGTTGGATAGTTCATCTAGAATGAACTAGAAAATAATTCCAATCTGGAAGAAGATGTCTGTCAAAGTCTAAACATTTCCTAATTACTTGACATTTTTGTAGATTTTAACCTTGTACAATATTTACTGCAAACAGATTTTCAGTAAAAGAACAAAAAAAATACAATGGCAAATACAAACATTACACAGAGATTTTGCCCCTGGAAACCCAAATCAGGAAAGCCAACATATTCTATATTCATTCATAGTATTACATTGTTTACAATACAATATACATATAGGATGCAACGGCATCCAAAAACCTAACCCAATGACCTGGATTATTCAATAACCCTAATTCCTTAACTGGAAATAGAAAACCATCGGCAAAGAAACCATGTGCCAAAAAACCACCTAAATATGTGACACGTTTCTCACTTGTTGTTTTC
>ML790061.1:193930-205678 GCA_009831015.1 Picea engelmannii
ATTTTGTATGCTCAAGATATCCAGGTTTAAAGTTTAAAGAAGGAAATGGTGCCTCTTTCATGTGGAATAAAGTTAATCTATTGGAAGTGCATTTAAATTTTCCAGGTTCAAGACCCTTGAAATTCTTCTTGTATTGGGTTCAAAACCCATAAAAATATATCACTCCTAGGAACCCACCATACTCTTCACCCATCATACTCTTTATCTCAACTTCCCTTTTCCATCCTTTTTCCTTTCCCACACTTGGAAGTTTTCTTGAATTTTTCTCATATCCTCTCCTTTACCTCTTCCATACTTAGTTTTTTTTTTCACCTTATCTCTCCACTCCACTTTAATTTACTTCCCCCTTTATTTCAAACATAAATTTATTTGATTTACTCCTTATCAGGTTCGTGGGGGAGAACAACCACTATTCCCAACCCCCTCACATCCCTCACCTCCCCAACCTGTGACACTCTACTTTACCCCACACCCGTTCCACTCCACTCCACTCCCTTATCCCATACTTAAATTTTGTTTGAGTTATGGAGGTCGGTTGGAGTCGCCATAACTCCCTCATCTCTCACGCTCACATTACCTCATGTCCTCCCCCGACACACTCACCTCAACCCCCTTTACCTTACCTCACATCACTCCCCCTCACTCCACTCCCTACATTTATCCCTCCCCTCCTCTGCCACCTACATTTCTACCCTCCCCCCTATAATACCCTTTCCACCTTTCCTACACTTTTATGCCTTGTAACGTACCCAACCACCCACACGCCGGGCACACTACTTCAAGTCTGCTTCTGAACTAATTTTCAATTCTGATACATTTTTAATTAATAAAGATGCATGAAATATTCACATGCATATATCAAGATTCATGCTACAACATAAAAAAAAATGAACCATATGTCATGCACAACCATACCCAACAAGCATGCATAATATAGATATGAATTTCATAGATAAATAAATACACAATGGAAATAAATATACATGTAAATGAAACCTTGACATAGAGGGCACTCATCTTTAATGAAATGAATCACCAACTGGTTGTAGACCAAGGACATTCCACCCAACCATAGACATTGTTGTTCCAAGTGTCAACAACAATGTCACCCCTGAGCCAGGGCAATGAGTCCACAAGGACGGTTCCATAGTGTCACTCAACTTCCCAAACCCATCAATACTCAAGCTCTCACAGGATTCTCAACCACACAACAATCCAAATTACACCATCTCTCTTCTACCCAGCCTACACAACCCAAGAAAATGGACCCCTTTCTCTGCCACACAGTCCCTCGGGATATCCACCTCCTTCCAGGGATCCAGTGCATATGGCCAAGAATCTCCATGCTGGGAATCTCAGTATTCACAACTGTGGGAAAAACATAACACATGTCAATGCATCTCAGACATGCAGGCATTAATTCATCACCAGAATACACCAGTAGTCATTACTGTCAACCAAACCATGGCTCCTCTCTACAATTCATTTCTCTTTCCCAAGCCAAGATCAAAATTAATGAAGAATGAAGAGTGGGTGAAAGAGTGAATGGATGAATGAACGAATGAATGAGTGAATCAATGAATGAGTGCGTGAGTGAAGAAAACCCCCCAAATAGACCAAAGATGGGTTTATATAATTCTTGGAATTAAAGAACCACATGGCCTTCACCCAAGAAGCTCATGTAAATGATATTCTCCATTAAAACAAAAATGGGTAAATAAAAATATATAATAAACACTTAGCCCCTCAATCCCCCTCTCTTGTGGAATCATAGCCCCCTACAACTCTTGTCCTTTTCGGTCTATCATCTAATGATGTATTTATTATTAAAATGATAAAAAAATTACATTTCTTAGGCACATTGGCCTCTTTTAATTGTTTGGGCACACTGGCCTTTAATTAACAAAATACATTATTTAATATGGGGCTCAAAACCAAGGTATTGCATTTCCCTTCCCCTTATTTTGACACTGTCCTCAATGCATATACAAAACATAAAAAAAAAAAATTCAAAATTTATTCAAAACGTCGCGAGTACTCTGCCGCATGGTATCTTCATGCTCCCAAGTAGTACCTTCAGGACTATAGTAGGTCCACTAGACTTTTATCAGCTCTATAACTCGATTCCGGAGCATTTTGAATTTTTTGTCCAATATTTGCATTGGATGGACTTGCAAGTCTCCCTCTGTCTCTACCTGAATCAGATTCCAATCAATAACATAGTTATGATCATGTACATATTTTTTTTGGCAAAGAGATATGAAATACATTATGCACACTCATGGAAGTAGGCAATGCAAGCATGTATGCAACTGTCCCTATTCTATCCAATATCTCAAATGGACAAAAGAATCTGGCTGATATCTTTGTACAACTACCCAAATTCAAAGAGCTCTTCTTGGGCTTCACTTTTAAAAGCACATGCCCCCCCACTTTAAATTATCTAGTTGTCCTATTCTTATCTACATAAATTTTAAGTCTATCTTGAGCCGCCTTTAAATTCTTCTTAATCCTAACCATCTGGTCTTCCATATCCTTGAGCAATTATGTCCCAAGTACCACTCTATCTGTTGGGTTGTTCAAAATCACTGGAGTATTGCATTTCCTACCATACAAATCTTCAAATGGGATCATTTTCAATGAATCTTGATACCCGTTATTATACGCAAACTCAACGAAGTGCAAGAAATCTTCCCACTTAGAGGTCTTATCCATCACATACATTCTCAACATGTCTTCAATTTCTTGGTTGACTTTGTGTCTCTTCCCATCTAACTGTGGATGGTATGTTGTGATAAAGTTCAAACTTGTACCAAATCCTATAAACAATACCCTCCAGAAATTTGAAGTAAACTTTATGTCTCTGTCTGAGACAATTTCCTTAGGTGTCCCATGCAACCTAGTAATCTCCCTCATGTACATTTCTGCAATATTAGTTGTTGCATGAGTCATTTTTGCAAGAAAAAAATGAGCATCCTTTGTCAATTTATCAACCACTACCATGATTGAATCATGTTGTCTTGTTTTCTTGGAAAATTTAGTTATAAAATCAATGGTTACCAGTTCCCATTTATTCTCTGGAATTGGTAATGGTTGTAGCTAAATTGTTGGGTGCCTATGTTCAACCTTCACTCTCTGACATTCCATACATCTGTAAATGTAATCAACAATATATTTTTTCATTCCTAGCCAAAAGAATTGGTTTCTCACTATTGTAATTGTTTTATGGTAATCGAAATGTCCCACATATGGAACATTATGCATTTCTTTTAATACCAAATTCCTAAGTTCTTCGGAACTAGGAACATAAATTATATTTTTATGCATAAGTAATCCATCTTCTTTCATCTCATATTCTTTAATTTTTTGTTGTAGATTTTCTTGTTGTAAGATTTCCTTTATCTGTAGATAATGTTGATCTATAACAGTAGTAACATCCCCGACCACCGACCCTTTTGTCGGGTAACCCTATCCAAACAACCTTAAACTTGCCTTTACTGCTCTGATAGCATTCTTGTGACATTCTCGACCATAAACAACAGGCCAGGCCATGCCACCGAGTAACTTTGCTGAAATAATCACATATAAAACTTAACTGGAATATAGAGATAACATCTGGTATTCACACTTATAAATATATATTTATCTAATGCAATTAAACAAACGCAACATTTAACACATGCATGCAACACACACATATATATACATGCATTACTCATCAATTATAATGCAAATACAAATACACAACATACAGTGAACACATAATTGGTACTTATATTTTAATAGATGACCACTAACTGCATGAAGACCCTCCATGAACCTCCCAACCTTAGACCATGCTACTCATCATGCTCAGCAAGGGGTCACCCTCGAGCTGGGACTAAACTCCACCGGGTAAGGGAATTCTAGGCTTGGCAAATACAACAAGGAAGTTGCACAAAACAAAAGGAAGAATATTTTATCCCAGGAGCCACTTATGCCCACAACCCAAAGACTGTCATTCCCCATATGCCTGTTCCACCCCAGGAGGGTACACCTTCACTAATACAAGTCAATCAACTACTACACCTCCCTTACCTTGGGCTTAAACAACAGGTTGGACCAGAAGTCTTAGAGTACTGTAGATGCTACGAGACTCCCTTCCAGGAGAACTCACTTCCCAACAAACTCTCTCACCTGGGAGAGTTCCTCACAGGCCTGAAAACCTGCTTCTTCAATTCAACTCCTAAGCAACCAAGCAACAACATCCAGCTTCACACAGGTGATGACAACAATAGAAAATGTATATGGACACCGAAAATGGCAACAACCAAACACTAAGACACAAAACGACTCAGGAGAATACAATTGCGTCGGGCTTCACAGGAGACACACAGGGTAACTCAAGTATGATTCCAAGATTTCAAAGGTGCGTGCTAGATACAAAGGTGATGATGACGGAGAACTAGTTCAATGTGTGAAGCCCTGGTCAATTGGGAAGGTGAAAAACCTCTATAGAATCGTAAGGATTGTGAGGAAACTCCCAACTGGTCTAGTCGCAAATATGGGAACAATGCCAGAGTGGGAAGAAAACCCCCATTGAGCTGGTATTCCCATCTATAAACTGCATGCACCCAAGTTATGTCTTCCTGAAGCCGCATGAGTTCCACTTAGCACTCGTTCCCCTTTCTCCCCGGAACTTAGGACAACAGGCTTATGTCAACCATAGATTTTGGGAAATAATAATAAAATATTATTCCCTTAGAGGTAAGCCCTCTATATTATCCCCTAGGCCTAGACACTTAACCCCTTCCCTTACCCTACCTAGTGGATCTTAGTCCCCCATAACTCTTCTTTCTGGTCGGTCTACATGAAACAGTGTAATTTTATTAATGATGCAAAATCAAAATCAAGCTCATCAGCCTTAGCATCTCGCTCACCATCCTAATAAACACATAAGTCTCTCAACTTATAACCACTCGAATCACCAGCCTATAAACATAATTATAATTCAGCAGGGGCTTGGCCTTAGGGTGTTACAACAACAACATCTAAAATTCTTCTCTTTAAATATGATTGATGCACACTAACAAATGTGCTATCTTAGTTGTTGTTGCTCCATTGCATTGTGCTCTGTTAGTTGTTGTTTCTCTGACAAGATTTTGATTCTTTCCCTTCTCTCTGGCAACTCTAGCCATTTGTATTGTGCTTTGTTAGTTGTTGTTTCTCTGACTTGCTCAGTCGTGGAAGAGGTATACAACCTGGTCTTTTCTCCTTGTGCCATGTTTTACAGGTATGGGGTTTCTTTTACTTCTCCATACATGAACTTTGCTCTGCCCTTAAATAAAATGTTGGCTCTTTTTTCTTATGATATGTGTAATTCTCAAGTTGTCACTGTGTTTTTTGGACTGTGTATTTATTGGTTGCAAACTTTGGTTTCATGTGGTGGTTGTTATGAGATTATTGGAATTAAAGAAGGTTGTGGTGCCTTTGTTGCGTGTAACTGATTGCATTTTTGTTGAAAAAGGGGTTGTGGTTGGGCCTACCTTGCTTATGGTTCTTTGTTTGGGTTTTCCTCCCTGTCAAATGGGTCCTCTCTACCTTAGCTCTATGTTTTGGGAATACTTCTCCTATAGGTTGATATTCTGGTCTTTGTGGCTAATGCACATGCGCCATAACCTCGACCTTGTGACTATGAATGTGAGGCACCTTGAAGTAAACCTATCATGTTTTATACCTACCAAACCCTCAGTCTATTTGGCCCATTGTCTCTGCCACTTGTTGTCATTGTCACATATAGAACCCTACACATTACTGTGAAGGCATTGCTTACCCATAATTTGATGGAAGCATTGTTCTTGTTCTTTTACTTATGCACGGGTTTAAGTGGTCACTTTCTTGGAAATTATGGAAGAAGTGTTGCACTCACCTATTCACAAGAAGTTACAGTCTATTGAATATTATGGTTCTGATAGAAAATATTGCATATCTTGGTTCAATTGTCATATTTTATTATTTGCAAAAGCAGTTGTGTATGAGATGTTTGATGCTTGAATTGAATAATATAGACCAGAATGGAATTAAAAAAAATGGGGCTGCAGCGAATGGTGTTTCGATTAAACGATGGCTATGAGATTTGTTTTGGGGCGTTTTGCATGACTCCATGGGATTTAAAGGAACTTTGTTTGGGTTGATGTTATGAATCGTGGCTCGTCCATTCCAAGATTATTGTTGTATTCCTGTAGCGATTATGATGTTGTTCGTTTTGATTCTGTTATATAATGACATTATTTTTATCAGGGTTATTCTGGTTACATAAAATTCTGGGAATATCCAATCATTTACTTTGTAATACAGCTCAGAGGTCAGTGAGAAATTTTGTTAAGAAGGCATCGGTATTGGGTTATTGTTTTGGAAAAAGAGTATTGTCTAAATTTTAAAATTTTGGACAGAAAAATAGTTTGATTGTAAATTTTCATCAGAGATAGCATTTTTTTATATTTCACTTGAATAGTATCCAAAATTTCCCTATCATTCTATCATTTTTCGCTAATTACACTCCCTCCACAATCCCTATTTCACTTTTTTCATCCTTGTTCTGTGATATTAATTTTAAAGATGGGTTTGTGTTGAAATAAGAAGAAGTTGATATGGCAAGGATTGCAGACTGTTATTTTTTATATCTTCAAATACACAGTTGATTGTCTTATTAATGTTAATTGTCTTATTAATTGTTGAACAATATTCGTATATTGATCTCCACCATTCTACTACTTTTTTCTCTAATTACACTCCCTCCATATTTCCCATGAACCCTATCATTCTCCATTCACTTAGAAATTAAAAAATGATGTATTATGGATGGATTTGCATGTATCTCGTGTTAATTTTAGAGCCAAATTTTGATTCATGCATGCATAGTTTCATGTATGGTTTATTAAGAGTTTTATTAATGACAAAATGTTGCTATAGGATGAGTTTTTTCAATAGAGACAGCAATGGATGAAATAACAAAGGCAAGGGAAATTGGAATCGACTCCATAGGAGTCCTAGATTTTCCATCCATTTTGATGTTGACCCGTAAGAATTGAACCATTTGTTCCAAGCTAGATTCTTTAATTGGATTGGCCATGGAAAACTGTACCCTTGACCAGAAATACCTCCTTTCCAACATTCTCCAAATTTTCCCAGAATCCATGTACTCCGACATGTATCTATGCAGCCTGAGCCTCCCGCCAATGATGGTTGGAAAGAAATTGTCAACCAGCCTGCTTCTCATCGTCGTGATTTCCCACCGTCTCGCTACCATTTCCACCACCACCTCGATTCAATCCATATGCACAAGACACCCATGTTGCTTCGCCAGTGCAATCTTCCAACACCAACAAGAGATTGAAGACCGACATTTTCCAACTTGTACTTGACAAAGGAAAAGCAGCGACCCCCCCTTTTATCCCATCCACTGAGTCCTCTAAATATGTATCTTATCACCTCCACTTGAAAGACGATTGTTTCCATGTAATTAGTTCCATACATCCCAAAGAGTCTAATCAAATGGGGGCTATTTCAGAAAAGTCTAAGGGAGACAACAACGAGAAAAGAAAAAATGCATATCAAAACAACAATTATGGTTTTTAAGTGTTGTTTTTATGATTTCTAGTGATAAGTACAGTTTAAATGGTTTTCAACATGTTTTGGACAGCAAGTATAATTTTTGGACAACGAGTATTATTTTGGATATTTCTATGGATAATGTGGATATATATATTCTTTTTGGGATATGATTTAAATTATTACTAATATTTAAATATTCAGTTTAGAATTCCATGCGAGTTACAAGGTTGTCCTATGGTCTAAGTGATTATTGGTTGGGATTTATTTTTTATGATTAAAAGGAAGAAATGATGGGAGTAACAAGGGGTCCCACCTATTTTAGTTATTATTAATTAAGACTCTTAATTATATATTGTTATTATTTGTTTTCCTAAACTAATTTGTTAGGTTAATTTGACTTAACTAACAAAAAGTAGTTGAACTACTTCAACTGATTGGGAAAATAATAAAAGCCCAATTGAATGAAGATACACGGGGAGGGGGTGGTGGGGAATAGAAGGAGAACTACAGTATTGAGGTTCGCTCTCTATTTATTTGAGATCGTTTCATTTTTCATTCACTTTTGAGTTACTTGAAAGCTTAATCCTCTTGATGATAGTAGAGTCTTATTGAAGGTAGCGAGATTCAAAGCCGAATTATACCTTTCAACAACTTGTTTCAAAAGTGTTTGACTCATTTTTTATAGTATGTGTACTCTTGTGTGTTATGAATTGATTTTCATAGATGATAAAGAATATTTTGCATATTCAAGTGGCAACATGTTGTGGCAAGCTAATGCAAGTCATTAGATTTCAGTTTTATTTCAATGTCAGGGTCTTTTTGTATGGTGTCCATCGAAAATCTCTAAATCTGACTTTGGTCCCTACCCTCGTAGGGGTTTGTAAAAGAGACACAAAGTTTTTTGTATCTCATAATTAAATAAAATCAATTATTGTCCTGTCTCATATTTATGTTTATTGACTTGATTCTTCATTTTCATTTCCGTTTCCATGTCTATTTTAAATTGTAAAATCTATATACACATAGCTTGTATAAATTTTAGTTGATTTATGTTGTTTAACATATAATTTTTAAAATCAGCCTCGATCCTCTGTAATTAATACTCATGGATTGGGTAAATGTTTTGAGGCTATAAACCTCGGGTAACATTCCCAACTATCTTGTGCTAGCCAGACAAGATATGAAAATGATTGAGTAAGGTCTTTCATACATTTTCCTCAACGCCACCTACTTACCTTACGTGACCTTAAGGAAATCCATGTGGTTTGTACTTTAGTTAGGATACACTTGGCCATTATATAAATAATTAACCTCCCACTAAAAAAATAATTAGAGGTGAAATCATGAAGATGGGTAACACTTCTACTTGTTTTATGAGAAAAAAACTGTATTTTCACAAGTTCTTCAACTTTAGGCATACAAAAGTATTTTTTTTATTTAAAATTTCACTTTACAGTAAAAAAAAAACTTGTGAAGAATTGTGTTAGCTTTCCAATGACTATTTTTCAATTTTTTTATTATCAAGATTTGATATGTCAATTTGACAATTGTTTAACAGTATGTTCCTTAAATATGAAAGGAATGATAATGAGTTATTTTTTCCCACAACAATGCATCTATTATTAAACTTATGTTTTTAAGAAACGAAATATACTACAACAATATATAGAGACTCTAATTTATTATGACTATAATTTTGAATCTAACGGATGAATATTATAATTTCTAGAATTTTTTGAAGTTGACCAAGATGAAAATGTTGCAGATTTTAAAAACATTTTTTTTTACACCTTGTATCTATCTTAATTTTTACTTAAAAGTAAAATCTAAATATACCCTTTTGAAAAGAACAGCTTAAGGATTATGAATATAAGTTTTTCTTAATTTTTCACTTTATATTTTTAGAGATACAGATATTTCATTTCACCGAATCATAATGTCTGCTGAAAATATTATGCGGTGATTTTTTTTTTAAAATAAATAAAATTAGATAAAAATAATGAAAATGAAAACAAATTATAGGAGTTGAAAGTAGATTCAATTTTGGAAATGTTGGTGTCATTTTCAAAACCAAATTCTCAGTATTTGCAGGAGTCTGCAACCTCCGAAGTTCAGGTAAGCTTGGGGAAATTATCTGGTTTTTGTTTTCAGTCCCAATTTCATGTTTTTGGCTGAAATAATCTTTCAGCCCGAAAGAGTAAATTCTAACGGAAACCGTCAAAATTGAACGGTTTCCAAGGTTTTCAGCCGAAAAAACCTTCTTTCGGCCGAAAGCGTGTTGAGCGAATTTCGTCGGTCGAAAAAATGAAAAGACATGTTGTATCATTTCATTTCATGCCAAATTGTATAAATACGCTTTCGGGCGAACAAATTTAACACAATTCATCGGATGGACGGACAAATATGAGCTCAGGGATAGGGATTTCAAAGAATTTCTATTACTGATTGCAGATGTATTCTTTTCTTTCTTTATTTCTTCCCTCTGTTCCATAGGCTTAATCAAAGGATTGATATCAATACATGATGGTTTTCTAGAGCACCTAAACAAAGTTTTGAATCATATTTTTGGTTTTTGTTGAAAAAGGTAATTGATGTTTGTTCAAGTTTTTATTAGAATAAAAATTTATATGTTGAAAGATAAATGTTGAACATTTTTTCAAGGTGAATTCTTTGTTGAACATATCTTTTATAGATAACTATAAAAGTCATGGGAAACAAAAGTTTGCGCAACAAAAAATTTGATCGCACTCGAGATGATATTCACCAAAACGAACAAAGGAAAGAGCATTATTGGAGAAAGAAACGAGAACGTGCAAATATTGAAGAAAGAAATGATGATAATGTAAATAGATATTTTCAACAAGAAAAAGTTCAACCAGGTATGCATGCACATATGAAGATCGAGCACACGACACACATTGGGACTATATTTAGAAAGTATAGAATTCAAGGTATAGAATTCAAATTTAAAATATTGTAAATAATATAATTCATTGTAATTGCATTTTGATGTTTTTCAAAAAATATAAATAGATTTGTCTCATAATGTCGAAGAAGACGTTGAAACTGAAATTGAAGCAGACGACGTTGAAACTGAAATTGAAGCAGAAGACGTTGAAACCGAAATTGAAGCAGAAGACGAAATACCTATAGGTATGTACATAAATTTAGATAATACAAGATGAACACTCAAGTATATATAGTTTAGTGAATTTGTGTTCGAGTTATGTTTTTTAATATAAACATTAAATTGAAATATGCAAGAGAATCTATCAACATTGATGATGAAATATTAGAAAATGTTGATACTGACAAATTTGGGAAGAAAAAANCTAAGCATTATATAAGATATCAAACTAAGAATATGTATAATACTTTTTTCAAAGATGAATCAGTAACAGTACAAGCTCAACTTTTACTCTATCTAATGAAGTCAAGAAAGTTAAAAGAAACTACATCATTATTGTGTATTCAAAAGTCGACAAAGGATACAAAGGTGAAATAGAATTTCTTTGACAATATAACTAGTGTATTAAAAGCTTTTGGAAAATCTCGAAAAAAAGATGTTAGTGTTGCACGTAGAGTGATACAAACAACAGTTGTTTCATTTAACATTGTAAAAAATCATTTGACAAGACACATGGAAAAAATGATGAGAACGTAAAAAAAAACATTGCACAAACATAGAAAATATCGATTGCAAATAGATGCAAATGATGAACTCGCTTGTTGGATAGTGATTTCTAGATAACCTTACAAAGATAGAATTGCAGAAAATGTTAAAGAATTGACCTGTAATTGTTGGTTGGAAGAATCTCGTGATTCACCACATACAAGGGATGTGTTGGGACGAAGAATAGAACAAAAACAATATGAAAAACATCCAAAACATATATTGCCAATGACACAAATAGAATTGTTCAATAATTTCAAAGAAGAACACAAAGAAGTTAAAATTTTCATCAATACATTTGTGCAACAAAAGCCATGGTTTATTAAACCCATCATTGTTCGTGACACTTATTGTTGTCGTTATCATGTGGAATTTGAGCTGTATTTCGACACTTTTTTGGATTTTGGTAAAATGTTATGGCCAGGTTCACCTCCTCCTTCCACATTCTATGTTTTTATATCTGAAATTCTATGTGAAAGAGA
>ML790061.1:228608-250155 GCA_009831015.1 Picea engelmannii
GTTCAAGTGCTATTTCTGTTGCTATTTCGTATATCATTTCTGTGTATTGTGAAGATTATGCTGGATACTTTACTGTTATTCTGTTATTTCTAGCATTTCGTTTCTGTTCTGCACATTTTATATATCTGGTATCTTGCAGATAGTCCGGGTTCGATATTAAGTTGTGTTGGTACAAGGACAGTCATGGAGGAACAGTAAAAGTGGGAAAAACTTTAGAGTGAGATTAAGTGTTGTCTCAATTTGGTCGTATAAAAGAGAATTTGCGGTTTTAGGAATAAAATAGGGATGCAAATCAAAGGCTCTTTCCCGTAACTGTATTATATTTTAATAAATGGTGTGAGGTGGGAGAAAAACATTTAGTTGTCTATAATGTAAGGCTCCTATCAAGGGAGAATCTCACGTATAAACAGAAGAGGAAAATTGTAAGGAAATAACCGATGTAGCAGAGAATATATGTGGAATTCTAAAAATGCAGACTGGTCTTACACCCACTGATAGCTGGTACAGAGGAAAAATAGTAAACAATTACAGAAAACCAAAATTCATTCGCTATAGTAGTGGTCGTACTAAATTATAACGAAGCACATCAATTAGGAATATGAAATGAAACAAAATATGAGATACAAGGAAACAAACTTGTAACATAGTCGTGATGGAATTGAGAATCTTCAGATTTGCTTGTATTAACTCTCAAATGTAAAAAACTCTGTTACAATCGACACAAAAAGGTCCATCCTTGTTTATTTTTTTTTGTGGTATATTTATACAATTTTACAAATAAAATAGAATCTCTATAGTCACAAAATTTCAATTATGACAAGGAGGAGGGAAATCGCTCCATTTCTCCTTCTTTGTCTTCACTTGGTGACAAACGTTTGTCGTCGCGCGGGCTCGATACAGGCGACACATCTTTCGACCAGCTGAGATATTAGCTGCGACGGTTCTGCTTGACAGCTGGCTTCAAAGAAGTAACATTCTCGTGCTAACTACTGCAGCCTGTCTTCCATCGATCCATCTATGATGTCGATGGTGCATAATCGTGCGCTGGGTTTAATCATGCATTTATCCACTTGGACTATGTCCACCATAGTCATCTGAGAGATATCGATCGAATCTCTTTCTTCCTTTTCCTTCAGATCAAGCAAGATATTTTCCACATTCATTTGTATCAACGTCTCAGCATTGCCTCTGCTGTCAACTCCCAATAGCTCTTCGTCTATAGAATTAAAGGCCTCCTCTAAGGAATTGGTTATCTTTTGGGCTTGCTATTTGCCTTCGATGATGTTATGATCCCATTCCTTTAATAGAATGTTTCCTCTGGTTTTCTCTGAAATGGTGAACCTGGGAGTACCTGTCGAAACCCTGTTGTTCGTGGCTATCACAGTCTCCTGGAAGGTGACCCGAGCTGCTCCGGCATCCCTTTCTCTGGAAGATAAGTTCTCGGAAACCTGATTGACCAACAGACAGTTGTCCCAGATCGCTTCTACCTTGGCGAGAAAATTTCGCTGTGCCGCAGAGACTCTGCTTCGAATCTCGATCACCTAGGATTTGAACATCTCGATGTCTATCATTCTTTTCTCGACGATCTCCACCCTATCCTGCAGCTGTTCGATCAAATCCCTCTTCTTGCTCGCTTGCATCCGACCATCCCAAACCACCAGCTGTGCTTTCTTGAGCTTATTTTTGAGCATCTCTATCTCATTCTTATCGACCAACCTGGCCTACTCTATTCCTATGCTCACCTGGTCTTTAGCAGTCTCTGTTGTTGTGGCCAATCTGTCTTCAAGGGTCCTAATGAGGTGATTTTTTCTTTTAAGTTAGTTTTTTAAGAGCCCGACTGAAAATTGATTCGCCGAGGCATATGCTCCGAGTGTCCTTCCTATCTCAGTGGTGAATTGCTCATTATTTTTGTCCTTTCCCTTAGTTATAACTTTATACTTCTTGGCAATTGACTCTCCTTCCTGGTAGAATTCCCTTTTTACTACTGTGTTTCTCTTCTTATCGAAGAAAAAGTCACTAGGAGGGAGTTCTTCCACCCTTATGGGCCTCAATTCTTCATTGAATATCCATCCCACATCGATATTTCCCAACGTCAACTACAACGGGGTAACTGATGTGATGGGTTCCCCAATCTGCTTCTCAGATTTTCCCGGAGTAGCGACCAGACTCTATTTCTTTGGCGGGTCGGGAGTCTTTATTTCCGCTTCCGGACTCTGCTCCTTCGGTGGGTCTGGAGACTTTTTCTCTACTTTCGGACTCTTCGTTTGTTCCCCCTCATCTTGGTGTTTTCCTTGGTCGGGATTCGCGTCCTTAGAACCTTCGGCATCCTTCTGTTTCACCTCCGACGTACTCGAGTCCTCACCTTGCAACACTGCGAGAAGACAACTACGTCGATGTTCCTGGAACTTTAGAACATCAGCTCTTTCCTCAGGTGCCAAGGATTGTATCTGGGCTAGAATCTCCTCATAGGACCTTGCTCCTCGGAAAATGTCATCCAAGTGTGAATTCTCATGCTCAAATCTCTTGAGCCCACAATTTGCCAAAAGGTTGCTCATGACCCTCTACGGATCGTGCTTCTTGTATTCGATGGAGACCAAATTTAGGTCTTCCAAGGCTACCGCCTCGACTTTGGCATGCCCGAAATCTAATAAAGAATAAGAATTCAAACGAATAGGAAAGGACGACCATACCTTCTTCGAGTACCCTTTAATTTCTTTGCTTACACTGCCAATTACTGTTTGCCGGGAAACCTTGAGACAAGCTAGCTTGTCGGGAATGAACAATGGCAGTGCATGCAGGGGAATAGAAGCCCCGAAAACTCTGAGGTATGAAAATTATGCTTCTATGTACCAGTCTGTTATGCTTCTCAAATTTGTCACTATGTTGTCCGAGATCCAGGGTGGAGGGTGACCAAAAATGGCGACATGCAGGGGCACCATTACCCAGTTAAAAATTTCATAAGTAAAATTTTCCGCTTTGTTTTCCCATAATTTTGCATGATATACATGTATGGGTTCATCTTCGGCTGGAGTCCAACTCTATCTCATTAATGGAAATGGTGTCATAGAACAAATTGTGTCCATAATGTATGCGGACATGAAGAATGACGATGCCTTCCCATTCTCCTTCTGCTCCCGATACTCTGTGACCCGATTGGTCAAGCTATCCGAAAGAATCTTTGCCCAGTTAAAGGAAATACCTTCAGTGACCCGAAACATTAGAGGCACCCACGCAAGGAAAAAATGTGGTGTGTCCTCTTTCCCATATAACTGACATGTCATCATGGCCACATATTTGTACTGCGGTTCTAACGAAGCGATTGAATATATGACGTGGGTATCAGCTCTGAACTTCGCGGTGTTTGAAACCCAATCCTTTATCAAACTGGACATGGTTTTATCATACTATACACATTCCTTCTCCTTGAATTATTCCAAGAAATCAGCGCCATATGTGTGGTCGCACGTCGTGGGCAACTTATATATTGTTTGCAGATGCTCCGGCCTGAAAGTCCCGATGGTGATTCTCTGCTCGTTCATGATAGTTCTGGTAGGTATGTCCACATGGTCCAATGCCCATCGGACCATATCATAATATGGAAGCAATCGCGGCCTGGCTGCTACTCTGTGCATTCTGGATTAGACGACTATTTTTTACTTGGTGGTTATATCATCTTTTTCGTTGTCGTCGGAGTCGTCAGAATAATCCACCAGTTCTGCTTGCAGAATATCTGAAACATATGACCAATTGAGGACCGAGTTGATACTTCGGGGCGAAGTATCAGAGACATTGTCTAAGGCTTGTCCCGAAACCTCAACATTCGCCTTTGTTTCTTTTCACGGAGCCATGGCTGAAGCTTGCGTTTTAGCTCTTCTGTGATAGAACTGTGTATACATATAGAAGTCAGTTTACTCAAGGGTGATGAGCTCTGCGTGCTATGAAAATGCATTTGTTATAATGAAACACAACTCTTATATATACTCAAAAAACTCGGTACCGTTCAGAACAAGTCTGTCAAATCACATTTGGAAATAAATTCTTTGTCGTAAAAATCCGATCTTATATTCATAGATTTACCCTATTTCCTCATTAATGTCATAAATTTTGGCGGTTTAAAATTCAGTTGGCATATGGAGAGAAAAGGCTTCCTCATGAATCATGCAAGCATCGAAACATGGGATACGTGTTGATTTAGCTTAATTAATCCAATCTTACCAACGTTAATCAATATTTCAGTACTCGTTATATTGGGGATTCTGTTTTAACACTTTGAATTTCTAACATCCGAGACTGCGAAGATCGATTTGGTTAATAAAAGGTAATCATGATTTGGGGCATGATTAATTTTATAATTATTACATTCACCATATCATGACTCGGAGCTTCGAAGATAATTTTCTGGAAGATTTACATGCAGAGCTGCGAAACCGTGAGATCACGATAACATCACTTCATTAAAAGGGAAGATAATCTTGGATTAAGTGATTAATTAATCACGTTATAACTGCATCGTGATTTCGCGAGTCGGGGTTTAGATGGTCTAACTTTCGAAAAAGATAACGCTGAGAGAAATTTTTACCATGGTTAGCTTTTGCCTTTAATCTTTGACATGGGTTATCCAAAAAAGGACCTCGTGTTCTCGGCTATCGGGGCTATGACAATAAAATTTTGGGTTTGACGAACGCCGAGGCGCGAAACCTCGATGACGCTTAATCATGGGTTAGGGAAAACTTTACCCTCGTTACTGTCTTGAGTGAAAAATTAAAACGATTTCGTTGTTTCGTGGCTCGGGACGTGTGAATTACATGAGTTATAGTATCCGACCTGCGAGATCCCGAAGTAGAGAAAAAAGAGGAAACATTTTTACGAAAGGTAGGACTTGTTTCGAGAGTAGAATAATCATCGCTGCTCACGTGATAAAGCTTCAGAGATCTCGATGTCTCAGAGGGAAAAATGAAAACCATTTTTTAGATTTAAAGCATTAAAAATGAAATTTGTGACAGGCTAGAAAAACAGAGGCGGCTCCAACATAGGCTCCAACTAGGGATCCCGCCTTCCTGTGAGGCAGGAAGAACAATAGACCATGTGCCAATATTGGGTAAATGGAGTCAAAATCTCAATCAGGTGAAAAGGTTCCCGAGAAAAGAGGATCGAAGGGGGAAAAAGACTTCGTTCTTTACCTTGATTTTTTTTTTCAAAATCAGATACTCTTTTAAAAATAGTTGTAGTCCCTTTCACAATTTTCCCTTTCCCGCTACTAAGTTTAGGTATGTTTTAAGACAATCGAAACAGTCCTAGGAGACCCAACAGATCTTGCGGCTCTTAGCTTGCATCAAAATAATACGATTATATGTTTTTAATTGGGGAGTCCCATATGAATTTGGGATGTGGATCAAGTTTTAAAAAGCATTGGTTACCAGATTAGACTGATACTCATGTATAACATCCTTACAGATATCTCAGACATTGCTTCACTGCCAGCAAGCCTGTTCAGTACCCCGATGAAGTTATCTGGCCCCTTTTTACTGAATTTCCTTTCACCACTTCGGAATATATTTATGCATTTAAATGCTGAGACGAGGGCAATGATTTCTGAATTTCCTTTCATTGTCTCTTGGACTAGGTGGGGGCAATCATTTCGGAATTTCCTTTCACCACCTGTCTTATAATTTACTTTTTAGAGCGCGAAGATGGGGGCAATCAGTTTGTATCAGGGATGATATCTGTGTAATATTTTGCATTATAGGTCAGTCAACTTACTTTGATTACTCGGTACCAACATTCCCTTGGCCTTCACAACATCTTCGTTCTTTGGGAGAAAAAGGAAAATAACTTTTTAAGGGCATCCCTTTTGAGCAAGCTTCAATCCTATGATGTCGTTGAAAAACCTAGGAAAGTTAGGATCACTCTAAACGTTCCTTCACTTAGCAAGGGATCGAATAGTTGTGAAGACCCGCTTTATTTCCACAATCTGTTTTGAAACTCATGAGGTTGAAACGAAAAACTTTTATCCCTTCGTAATGAAACGGAAAGATGGTGACTTGTTAAAAGTTAACCCGAAGATAGAAAGGATTCTAGGTAGCGATTTACTGACTGAAAATACAGAGGTCAAACAATTCAAGACTGACTCTTGTAGATAATTTTGGGGATAATTTTCTTTGACTGACCTTCTTTAGATTGGGCGAATTGTTTTAATTGTTTTAATTTTTTCAAAGATTATCAAACCAAGAAACAACTTTGTTATCTATCAGTTCAGTTGATATTGTGGTTTGAATGGCGTTACCTCAGTTTTCTTTAACAGTCTTTAATAACATGTCTTTTGATAAATCTCATCTTTACCTTTTCATTCCACTTTCTTTGAGCAATATGAAACTACTTTAGGTATCACCTGTTTAATGCCGATTTATTTCTGACACCGACTTTCAGATTACTTTTCCTGCCTATTTCGTATGCAGCTGGAATCCTGTAAAAATTAAATACGAATCTTATTCGAAATGTATCGAAAGTTCATGAACGAAAAAAAGAAAATCAAAAGAAATGTTTAAATGAAAGTACGTATATGTACACAAAATATATATAATAAATTTTATTTTATTTATTTATTTATTTATTTTAATCTGGTGACTGTTATGTCATGTAATGCTTTAGATATTGCCCGTTGACAGGGGTGTTGAGGACTTCTCCATCTATATTTTCTAGTAGGAAGGAATTTTTCCCTTTCGGAGCCAAGACCCTGAATGGTCCATACCAGAGGTGGTCAAATTTACCATGCTTCACTGCTTCTTCCTTTCTTTCATCCCATCTTAGAACTAAATCACCTGGAAGGAATTCTCTGTCCTTTGCTTTGTGGTCGAACAATGCTTTCATGTCATCTTGGTACTTCTACATCCTTTCATCAACTTCGACTCTATGTTGTTGAACCTCAATCAGCTGATTAATTCTCCTGGTTACATGATTGGGTTCTTCGTTTTGATCCTGCCATAACTTCATCACTGGTAGCGCTAGGTTTATAGGTAGAACAACATCTGTGCCATAGATCATTTGAAATGGCGAAATGCCGATAGACCTTTCAGTGCTGATGCGGTTTTCCCATAATGTGTATTTTAAGTGCACATGCCAAGACCTTTTATTTTCATCCAATACTTTCTTGATTATATTTACCAGGCTCTTGTTAGATGACTCGGCCAATCCGTTCCCCTGAGGGTAATATGATGTGGAATGGCCAAGAACTATGTTATACTTTTGACAGAAGCTGATCATAGCCATATATTTAAAGGCCTGGGCATTGTTAGTAACTATCTTTCGGAGACAACTGAATCTTGACAAAATATTATCTTCCAAGAAATCGATTACCACTGAGTCTGTTTCACTTTTAGTTGGAATGGCTTCCACACACTTAGTAAAATAATCTGTAGCTGTTAAGATCCACTTATGTTGAGCACTGTAATGGGGATTAATCTCACCTATGAATTCTAGACCCCATTGCTGAAATGGGGCTTCAACTTTGACTGGAACTAGAGGCAGTGCCAAGAGATTCTGTTTACCTACGAACAGTTGACAAGGGTTGCAGGGACGCACTTTGGCATTGACATCCGAAAAGAGTTTCGACCAGTAGTACCCATCCCTCAAGATCTTGTAAGTTGTAGCTCTCCATGCGTGATGTCCCCCACATACTCCCTCATGAAATTCATCTATAACCCGCTGAGTTTCCGATTCAAACAGACTAACAGGAAACTGAGTCGATCCTTCCAATATAGTTGTCCTTCGGCGATACAATATTTAACTACATGGAGTTTCAAATTTCTAGCTTTGGATGGTGATAGTTCATTTGGGCATTTTAGAGTTAGCAGGTATGACACTATGTCTCTGTACCAGCCCCATGATAAGAACTTTTCGTCGATGTTGTTTGGACTTGTTTCTTCATTCAGCTCGTTTAGGTCTGTGTCTTCATCGCTTTCCTACAGGCAATTGATATCAAGGGCTCTGAAATTTGACTCCGCTAAGAGTTTGGCCAGGCCTTGCCCTTTTATCAATTTGGTCGGTTTAACTTCCAGATCGAATTCTTGGATTTTAGTGAGCCATCGCCCTCTTTTTCCGTCACTGTCTGGCTGTACCAATATATCTTTCACAGAACTGGTAGGCACGTACGCGATTATCTTTGAATGCAGTACATAAGTTCTAAATGCCTTTAGTGCTTTTACCATTGCATACGCCTATTTTTCTATTATGTCATACTTTAGTTATGCGTCTCTAAGGCTCTTGCTAAAAAAAACGATCAGTTGTTCGAATCCTTCTTCATTCTTTTGTAGGAGCACCGCGGTGATAATATGTTTAGAGGCAA
Source organism: Picea engelmannii (assembly GCA_009831015.1). Classification (NCBI taxonomy): domain Eukaryota; kingdom Viridiplantae; phylum Streptophyta; class Pinopsida; order Pinales; family Pinaceae; genus Picea; species Picea engelmannii. The sequence continues at coordinate 236,950 of ML790061.1, forward strand.
ATGAGAATATAAGAAAATCTTTCAGATAGTCTGGGCTTGCTAACACAGGTGCCTCGCTTATGAATTTTTTAATATGCGCAAATGATGCTCTGGCCTCGATTGTCCAATTTAATCCGTTGTCTCTCTTCAACATCCTTGTGATCAATTTGACAATCTCAGCGAAATTGGGGATAAACCTTCATAAAAAAATTATTCTTCCTAAGAAAGATTGAATCTCTTTTATATTTCTGGGAATATTTATACTATCTATTGCTTCAATCCTCTTAGGATCAATCCTGATTCCATCCCTAGATACGATATGGCCCAGAAGCTTACCTTCCCGCATAGCGAAATGTGATTTCTTTGGGTTCAAGGATAGACCAAACCTGTGGCATTTTTTGAAAGTCTGTTTAAGATGGATCAAGTGTTCTTCATCGGTTTTAGAGAAAACCGTCAAATCGTCGAGGTAAATGACTACGAACTTGTCTCTTTCTCCTATGAAATCAATGTCCATAACACACTGGAATGTGGCCCCTGCATTCATAAAACCAAAAGGCATTTTGTCATACATAAACGTACCCGATGGTGTGGTGAAAGTAGTTTTTTCCCTGTCTTGTTCATTCATAGCGATTTGATTATAACCAGAGAACCCATCTATGATAGACATTCGGTTTGCTCCAATAACGTTTTCTAACACAAGGTCCATTTTTGGTAGCGGATAATTGTCCTTGAGAGACGACTTATTTAAGTTTAAGAAATCCACACACAGTCTGATTTCCCCACTCTTTTTCCTGACTGAGACCAGGTTTGCTACCCAGTCCGAGTATCTCAGAGGTACGATTATTTTCACGTCTAAAAGTTTCTTAACTTCCTTTTCGATCACAGGTAACAAAATGGGGTTAATCTGTCTAAGATTTTTCCTAAACGGTTTGACCCCAGGCTTCAAAGGTATCTTGTGATCAATTATGGAAGTTTCATACATTCTTAGCTCATCGTAAGACCAAGAGAAAACATCTTTATACTGTCTGAGTAGGTCTTTATACTTAACTTTCATTTCGGGGGGGAGGAACTTGGATATTTTTACCACCCTGGATTCTTTTTTAGTTCCTATATCACAGTCCTCCACTTCTTCTGGTTGGGGTTGCAAAGTGGATTTTATAGGTACATCGTTCTGATCAAAAAGTCTTTCTAAAAGAATTAATCCTTTCGGAATATGGTTGTTTTTAAGGACCAACATACAATGATCCGCAATTTTTTCTCGGAAGGTTTCTGGATCTTCCCCTTCTTGCATGATACACCTCGGATCATTTTGATTTTCTTGCTCTGCATGAGTTTTGGAGAACTCACCCACTTCTGCAAGAAATTTCTTAATTTGTTTGTCATCTTCAAAGACCTGCCATTGTCGGATGTTGTCTGGTATAGAGGGTTTGTATCTGATTTCAATGTGATACTTCAATTTGAAAGTCGTGGGAGGAGAGAAGGTTGAAGCTGCCTTTGCTAATGCATCGGCATGTAGATTCTCTGCGCGAGGGATAAAATGGACATTTACGGATGAGAAAAAGTTTTCCATTTTATTTATCTCATATTCAAAATTGAAAGCTCCGCTCACCTTATTTGTTTCTTTGGTTGAGACTTCTGAATCCTTCCTTTCCGACTTATTTTTCTAGACCTCTTTATCACTCATGGTCCTGGTTGAAGACGTAAATTTATTTACTGGTTCGGTTTCTTGTGTTTGAGTTTCAACTTTTTCCACCTCGGACTCCTGAGTGCTTACTACTTTAGTTTTGTTGTTGGGTAATAAGGCCTCTTTCGAAGGAGGCTCATAAGCTTGACCTCTTTGTAGGATTTTCTTGTCTTGAGAAGCTGAGGTGTTCTTACTCTTAGATCTTAAGTTGTACTTTGGTTGAAACTCAGCCATTATCATCTCAGTTTCTAGTTGGGATTCACAGAGATCAGTGTGATCACCTTCTTCTCTCTTATTCGATGGTTGTTGCGTGTTTAGAGATTTTTCATAGTCTTCTCGAGTCAGACATGGTTGAGTGCAGTCATCACCGAATTTCATGACATCATTATTCGAATCTCTGAAGTCTTGAAATCGTTCGCTCCTATAAAATTTTCATTCTTTAAGGGAGCTTGTATTTTTTGATCTTCATTTTTTATTTTTCTTTGTTGGTTCGGGGGGTTTGGGTTCCTCTTGAAATCATTTTTGGGGAAAGAGTCAGCTTTGGCCTATTCGAGTTCCATTCTGGATATTTTATTTGATAGTTCTTTAATCACTCTGGCCATATCGTCCACCCTATCATCTACAGATCTATTTGACCCTGAAGGACCTGCTTGTTCTCTAAAACGTTTAGTTTCTCTGTTTCCAATTTCTAGTTTAGATTTAATCTTACCCGAAGCCATCATATTAGACTCTATTTCTACTACATCATCCTGCATTTAGTTTAGGGTGGCTCCCCTTCTTTCTCACAAAAGGAGTGCAAAATCCGGCTCGAAAGCTCTGGCGAAAGTCACTTTGGCCACGGGTTGGGACGATTTAACCTCGTCTGGGATCTTATTATATAGTTTGTTGAATCTTTGAATAAATTCCATGACTGTTTCTGAGTTCCTTTTCCTTAAAGACCCAAATTCGGTTAAATAATAGAGATGGTCTTTTCTCTCGCCCCATTGTCTGAGGAAAGCATCTTCCAAAGCATCATAAGACAAGATAGAAGCTGCGGGTAGGCTCTGAAACCAAGTTTGGACCTGACCTTCGAAAGTTTGGACAAGGAGTCTTGAATATACGTCCTCATGTTCGATACCCATGATATCGGCGAATTGATCGAAGAAATTAATATGTTCAGCCGTGGTCAGATCCCCTTCCCCGGTGAACTTCAGTAATTTTTTTATGTAATTCTTGGGAAGGTCATGTAGAGGGATGGGAAATACTAAGGGAGCATATCTGGCTGCAACTTTCGCGAAAACTCTGGGAGGGGGGGCAGGCCCTTGGCCTCCAGCTCCTCCTAGAGGGGCTCCTCCTCCTCCGATAAACCCTCCACCTCCTCCTCCGGCAGCTGCAATCGTTGTTTGTGGAAAGTTATAAAGGGGGTTTTGGAAAATTAAAAGTGACTCTTTGTTTTCTTCGCGAAGAGGAAAATCCGAAGAGGAAAGATAAGGAACACGAGGACTCGGTTCCTCGGATTTGAAAGAGACAAAATTAGGAGAACCGACGGTTGTGGAAACCGAGTGTGTAACACACTCTTCTGAATTTGGTGAGGTCGGGAAATTTAACTGAAGGAAATATGGTATGTCAACTACCGACAAACTTTCAAGAGGGCCCTTTCCTTTGTGTACTAAGGGGATCGTCGGACAAATCTCACTCCTAACCTCGGAGCAGCTTGGCATTGAATCCTTAGCATCAAAGAGAGGACTGAGTAAAGTTGAGGGTTTGGAAGGACTCTTAGTTTTTAGTGATGGGGTTTTATGTTTGTAAACTTCAGCAGTTGTCTTAAGAGAGCCTCTCGCCTTTAGAATCTTTTCGGGATCGGTAACGGGCGTAATCTGCTTACCATCCATGTTTTGTCTGGTATTTCTTCAACCGGATGCCAGTTTATTATTAGTGGAGTTGCCAAGTGAAAGATTAGAAAGCCTTAAAAGGTGCGTACTCTTTGTTCACTATCAAAGCGTAACACTTTCAACGAAAAACAAATGTCGTTTTCCCAGGGAAAAAGATTTCGTAACTTCGGTCCCCGACAACGACGCCAGAAATATGTTGATCCTGAGTCTATACTTAAGGCTTAGAAGTATAGTGTCAAGGCATCCGAAAGTGGGTAAAAGATTAAGAGGAGAGAAACGTCAACCTTCGGCAAAGGAAACTAAGGAAGATTTCTACGTTGGTGTTGTCTAGCTTCGAACTGTTCCTGGATAGTTAGATCTTGTTCAATGGCTGCCCATGAACGTTCAAGTTCGACCCGGTTAGTAGCAGTTTTAAGAATTGTGTTGAAAAGGTTTAAGGCAATGTGCATTTGGTCCAATAGTCTGAGTTCAATACTAGGCTGTGTTGGTACAAGGACAGCCATTTAGGAACAGTAAAAGTGGGAAAAACTTCAGAGTGAGATTAAGTGTTGTCTCAATTTGTTCGTATAAAAGAGAATTTACGGTTTTAGGAATAAAATAGGGATGAAAATCAAAGGCTCTTTCCCGTAACTATATTATATTTTAATAAAAGGTGTGAGGTGGAAGAAAAACATTTAGATATCTATAGTGTAAGGCTCCTATCAGGGAAGAATCTCACGTATAAACAAAAGAGGAAAATTGTAAGGAAATAACCGATGTAGCAGAGAATATATGTGGAATTCTGAAAATGTAGACTGGTCATACACCCGCTGATAGCTGGTATAGAGGAAAAACAGTAAACAATTACAGAAAACCAAAATTCATCCGCTATAGTAGTGGTCGTACTAAATTATAACGAAGCACATCAATTAGGAATATGAAATGAAACGAAATATGAGATACAAGGAAACAAACTTGTAACACAATCGTGACGGAATTGAGAATCTTCAGATTTGCTTGTATTAACTCTCAAATGTAAAAAAATCTGTTACAATCGACACAAAAAGGTCCAGCCTTGTTTATTTCTTTCAGTGGTACATTTATACAATTTTACAAATAAAATAGAATCTCAATAGTCACAAAATTTCGGTTATGACAAGGAGGAGAGCAATCGCTCCATTTCTCCTTCTCTGTCTTCACTTGGTCTCAGATGTTTGTCGTCGCGCTGGCTCAGTACAGGCGACACATATTTCGACCAGCTGAGATATTAGCCGTGATGGTTCTGCTTGATAGCTGGCTTCAAAGAAGTAACATTCTCGTGCTAACTGCTACATCTTGTCTTCCATTTGTCCATCTATGATGTTGATGGCGCATAATCCTGCGCTGGGTTTAATAATGCATTTATCAACTTGGACTATGTCCACCATAGTCATCTGAGAGATATTGACCGAATCTCTTTCTTCCTTTTCCTTCAGATCAAGCGAGATCTTTTCCACATTCATTTGTATCAACGTCTCGGCATTGCCTCCGCTATCAATGCCCAATAGCTCATCGTCTATAGAATTAAAGGCCTCCTCTAAGGAATTGGTTATCTTTTGGGCTTGTTGTTTGCCTTCGGTGATGTTATGCTCCCATTCCTTTAATAGAATGTTTACTCTGGTTTTCTCTGAAATGGTGAACCTGGGAGTACCTGCCGAAACCCTGTTGTTCGTGGCTATCATAGCCTTTGGAAGGCGACCCGAGCCGCTCCGGCATCCCTTTCTCTGGCAGATAAGTTCTCAGAAACCTGATTGACCAACAGACAGTTGTCTCGAATCACTTCTACCTTGGCCAGCAAATTTCGTTGTGTCGCAGAGACTCTGCTCCGAATCTCGATCGCCTGGGATTTGAACATCTCGATGTCTATCATTATGTTCTCGGCGGTCTCCACCCTAGCCTGTAGCTGTTTGATCAAATCCCTATGCTATCTCGCTTGTATCCGACCATCCCGAACCACCAGCTGTGATTTATTGAGCTTAGTTTTGAGCATCTCTATCTCATTCTTATCTGCCAACCTGGCCTGCTCTATTCCTACGCTCTCCTGGTCTTTGGCAGTCTCTGTTGCTGTGGCCAATCTGGCTTCAAGGGTCCTAATGAGGCGATTTTTTCTTTTAAGTTGGTTTTTTAAGAGCCCGACTGAAAATTGATTCACCGAGGCATATGCTCCTAGTGTCCCTGCTATCTGATTGGCAAATTGCTCATTCTTTTTGTCCTTTCCCTCAGTTATAACTTTATACTTCTTGGTAGTTGACTCTCCTTCCTGGTAGAATTCCCTTTTTACTACTGCCTTTCTCTTCTTATCAAAGAAAAACTCATTAGGAGTGAGTTCTTCCACCCTTATGAGCCGCAATTCTTCATTGAATATCCATCCGGCATCGATATTTCCCTGCGTCGACTGCAAGGGGGTAACTGATGTGATGGGTTCCCCGATCTGCTTTGCAGATTTTCCCAGAGTAGCGACCGGACTCTGTTTCTTTGGCGGGTTAGGAGTCTTTATTTCCACTTCTGGACTCTGCTCCTTCGGCGGGTCTGGAGTCTTTTTATCTGCTTCCAGACTCTTCGTTTGATCCCCCTCATCTTGGTGTTTTCCTTGGTTGGAAGTTGCATCCTTAGAACCTTTAGTATCCTTCTATTTCGCCTCCGATGTACTCAGTCCCTCAACTTGCAACACTGCGGGAAGACGGCTACGTCGATGTTCCTGGAACTTCAGAACATTGGCTCTTTCCTCAGGTGCCAAGGATTGTATCCGGGCTAGAATCTCCTCATAGGACCTTGCTCCTCAGAAAATGTCATCCTAGGGTGAATTCTCATGCTCAAATCTCTTGAGCCCGCAATTTACCAAAAGGTTGCTCACGACCCTCTGCGGATCGTGCTTCTTGTATTCGATGGAGACCAAATTTAGGTCTTCCAAGGCTGCCGCCTCGTCTTTGGCATGCCCAAAATCTAATAAAGAATAAGAATTCAAACGAACAGGAAAGGACGGCCATACCTTCTTTGAGTACCCTTTAAGTTATTTTCTTACACCGCCAATTACCATTTGCCGGGCAACCTCGCGACAAGCCAGCTTATCGGGAATGAACAATGGCAGCGCATGTGGGGGAACAGAAGCCCTGAAAACTTTGAGGTATGAAAATTCTACTTCTACGTACCAGTCTACTATGCTGCTCAGATTTGTCACTATGTTGTCTGAGATCCGAGGTGGCGGGTGACAAAAAATGGCGACATGCAGGGGCACCATTACCCAGTTAAAAATTTCATAAGCAAAATTTTCTGCTTTTTTTTCCCATAATTTTGCATGATATACATGTATGGGTTCGTCTTCGGCTGGAGTCCAACTCCATCTCATTAATGGAAATGGTGTCATTGAACAAATTGCGTCCATAATGTATGCGGACATGAAGAATGATGACACCTTCCCATTCTCCTTCTGCTCCCGATACTCTGTGACCCGATTGGTCAAGCTATCTGAAAGCATCTTTGCCCAGTTAAAGGAACTGCCTTCGGCGACCCGAAACATTAGAGGCACCCATGCAAGGGAAAAATGTGATGTGTCCTCTTTCCCATATAACCGGCATGTCATCATGGCCACATATTTGTACTGTTGTTCTAACGAAGCAATTGAATATATGTCGTGGGTATCAGCTCTGAACTTCGCGGTGTTTGAAACCCAATCCTTTATCAAAATGGACATGGTTTTATCATACTATACGCATTCCTTCTCCTTGAATTCTTCCAAGAACTCAGCTCTATATGTGTGGTCGGATGTCGTGGGCAGCTTATACATGGTTTGCAGATGCTCCGGCTTGAAAGTCCCGATGGTGACTCTCTGCTCGTTCATGATAGTTTTGGTAGGTATGTCCACATGGTCCAATGCCCATCGGACCATATCATAATATGGAAGCAACCGCAGCCTTGCTTCTATTCTGTGCATTCTGGATTGGACGACTATTTTGTACTTGGTGGTTATATCATCTTTTTCGTTGCCATCAGAGTCGTCGGAATAATCTACCAATTCTACTTGCAGAATATCTGAAACAAATGACCAATTCGGGATCGAGTTGATACTTCGGGGTGAAGTATCAGAGACATTGTTTGAGCCTTGTCCCGAAACCTCAACATTCGCCTTTGTTGCTTTTCGCGGAGCCATTGCTGAAGCTTGCGTTTTAGCTCTTCTGCGATAGAACTGCGTATACATACAGAAGTCAGTTTACTGAAGGGTGATGAGCTCTGCGTGCTATGAAAATGCATTTGTTATAATGAAACACAGCTCTTATATATACTCAAAAAACACAGTACCTTTCAGAACAAGTCTGTCAAATCACATTTGGAAATAAATTCTTTGTCGTAAAAATCCGATCTTATATTCATAAATTTACCCTATTTCCTCATTAATGTCATAAATTTTGGCGGTTTAAAAATCAGTTGGTGTATGGAGAGAAAAGGATTCCTCGTGAATCGTGAAAGCATCGAAACGTGGGATACGTCTTGATTTAGCTTAATTAATCCAATCTTACCAACGTTAATCAATATTTCGGTACTCGTTATATCGGGCATTCTTTTTTAACACTTTGAATTTCTAACATCTGACACTGCGAAGATTGATTTGGTTAATAAAAGGTGATCATGATTTGGGGCTTGATTAATTTTATAATTATTACATTCGCCATATTGTGACTTGGAGCTTCGAAGATAAGTTTCTGGGAGATTTACATGCCGAGCTGCGAAACCGCGAGATCGCGATAACATGACTTCATTAAAAGGGAAGATAATCTTGGATTAAGTGATTAATTAATCACATTATAACTGCATTGTGATTTCGCGAGTCGGGGTTTAGATGGTGCAACTTTCGAAAAAGATAACGCCAAGTGGTGAAACGCCGAGAGAAACTTTTACCATGGTTAGCTTTTGCCTTTAATCTTTGACATGGGTTATCCAAAAAAGGGCCTCGTGTTCTTGGCTATCGGGGATATGACAATAAAATTTTGGGTTTGACGAACGCCGAGACATGAAACCCCGACGACGCTTAATCATGGGTTAGGGAAAACTTTACCCTGGTTACTGTCTTGAGTGAAAAATTAAAACGATTTCACTGTTTCGTGGCTCGCGACGTGTGAATTACATGAGTTATAGTATCCGACCTACGAGATCTCGAAGTAGAGAAAAAACATGAATTATTTTTATGAAAGGTAGGACTTGTTTAGAGAGTAGAATAATCATCGCTACTCGCGTGATAAATCTTCAGAGATCTCGATATCTTAGAGGGAAAAATGAAAACCATTTTTTAGATTTAAAGAATTAAAAATGAAATTTGTGACTGGCTAGAAAAACATAGGCGGCTCCAACATAGGCTCCAACTAGGGATCTCGCCTTTCTGTGAGGAGGGAATAACAGTAGACCACATGCCAATATTGGGTAAATGGAGTCAAAAGCTCAACCAGGCGAAAAGTTTCCCGAGAAAAGAAGATCGAAGGGGGAAAAAGACTTTGTTCTTTACCTTGAATTTTTTTTTCAAAATCAGATACTCTTTTAAAAATAGTTGTAGTCCCTTTCACAATTTTCTCTTTCCCACTACTAAATTCAGGTATGTTTTAAGACAATCGAAACAGTCCTAGGAGACCCAACAGATCTTCCAGCTCTCGGCTTGCATCAAAAGAATAAGATTATATGTTTTTAATTGGGGAGCCCCATATGAATTTGGGATGTGGATCAGGCTTTAAAAAGCATTAGTTACCAAAGTAGAGTGATATTCATGTATAACAGCCTTACAGATATCTCAGACATTGCTTCACTGCCAGCAAGCCTGTTCAGTACCCCGCTGAAGGTATCTGGCCCCTTTTTACTGAATTTCCTTTCACCACTTCGAAATATATTTATGCATTTAAATGCTAAGACGAGGGAAATCATTTCTGAATTTCCTTTCATCGTCTTTTGGACTAGGTGGGGGCAATCATTTCTGAATTTCCTTTCACGACCTGTCTTATAATTTACTTTTTAGAGCGCGGAGATGGGGGCAATCAGTTTGTATCAGGGCTGATATCTGTGTAATATTTTGTATTATAGGTCTGTCAACTTACCTTGATTACTCAGTACCAACCTTCCCTTGGCCTTCACAACATCTTCATTCTTAGGGAGAAAAAGGAAAATAACTTTTTAAGGGAATCCCATTTGAGCAAGCTTCAATCGTCCGATGCCTTTGAAAAACCTACGAAAGTTAGGATCACTCTAAACGTTCCTTCGCTTAGTAGGGGATCGAGTAGATGTGAAGACCCGCTTTCTTTCCACAATCTATTTTGAAACTCATGAGGTTGAAATGAAAAACTTTTATCCCTTCGTAATGAAATGGAAAGATGGTGACTTGTTAAAAGTTAACCCGAAGATAGAAAGGATGCCAGGTAGCGATTTACTCACTGAAAATACAGAGGTCAAACAATTCAAGACTGACTTTTGTAGATAATTTCGGGGATAATATTCTTTGACTGACCTTCTTTAGATTGGGTGAATTGTTTTAATTGTTTTAATTTTTTCAAAGATTATCAAACCAAGAAACAACTCTGTTATCTATCAGTTCAGCTGATATTGCAGTTTAAATGGCGTTACCTCGGTTTTCTTTAACAGTCTTTAATAACATGTCTTTTGAGAAATCTCATCTTTACCTTTTCATTTCACTTTCTTTGAGCAATATGAAACTACTTTAGGTATCACCTGTTTAATGCCGATTTATTTCTGACACCGACTTTCAGATTACTTTTCCTGTTTGTTTCGTATGCAGCTGGAATCCTGTAAAAAGAAAATATGAATATTATTCAAAATGTGTCGAAAGTTCATGAACGAAAAAAAGAAAATCAAAAGAAATATTTAAATGAAAATACGTATATGTACACAAAATATATATAATAATTTTTATTTTATTTATTTATTTATTTATTTTTATTTTTTTGAATCTGGCGACTGTTACATCATGTAATGCTTTAGATACCGCCCGTTGAAAGGGGCGTTGAGGACTTCTCCGTCTATATTTTCCAGTAGGAAGGAATTTTTTCCTTTTGGAGCCGAGACCCTGAATGGTCCATACCAGAGGTGGTCAAATTTTCCATGCTTGGCTACTTCTTCCTTTCTTGCATCCCATCTTAGCACTAAATCACCTGGAAGGAATTCTCTATCCTTTGCTTTGCGGTCGAACAATGCTTTCATGTCATCTTGGTACTTCTGCATCCTTTCATCAACTTCGACTCTATGCTTTTGAACCTCAATCAGCTGATTAATTCTCCTGGTTACATGATTGGGTTCTTCATTTTGATCCTGCCATAGCTTCATCACTGATAGCGCTAGGTTTATAGGTAGAACAACGTCTATTCCATAGACCATTTGAAATGGTGAAATGCCGATAGACCTTTTAGTGCTAATGCGGTTTGCCCATAATGCGTATTTTAAGCGCACATGCCAAGACCTTTTATTTTCATCCAATACTTTCTTGATTATATTTACCAGGCTCTTGTTAGATGACTAGGCCAATCCATTCCCCTGAGGGTAATATGTTGTGGAATGGCCAAGAATGATGTTATACTTTTGAAAGAAGCTGATCATAGCCATATATTTAAAGGCTTGGGCATTGTCAGTAACTATCTTTCGGGGACAACCGAATCCTGACAAAATATTATCTTCCAAGAAATCGATTACCACCGAGTCTGTTTCCCTTTTGGTTGGAATGGCTTCCACCCACTTAGTAAAATAATCTGTAGCTATTAAGATCCACTTATGTTGAGAACTGGAATGGGGATTAATCTCGCCTATGAAGTCTAGACCCCATTGTTGAAATGGGGCTTAAGCTTTGACTGGAACTAGAGGCAGTACAGAGAGATTCTGTTTACCTGCGAATAGTTGACAAGGGTTGCAGGCACGCACTTTGGCATTGACGTCTGAAAAGAGTTTCGGCCAGTAGTACCCAACCCTCAAGATCTTGTAAGCTGTAGCTCTCCATGCGTGATGCCCCCCAAAGACTCCCTCATGAAATTCATCTATAACCCGCTGATTTTCCGATTCGACTAAACAGACTAATAGGAAACCGAGTGGATCCTTCCAATATAGTTGTCCTTCGGCGATACAATATTTAACTGCATGGAGTTTCAAAGTTCTGTCTTTGGATGGTTATAGTTCATTTGGGAATTTTAGAGTTAGCAGGTATGACACTATGTCTCTGTACCAGCCCCATGATAAGAAATTTTCTTCGATATTTTTTGGACTTGTTTCTTCATTCAGCTCGTTTAGGTTTGTGTCTTCGTCACTTTCCTGTAGGCAATTGATATCAAGGGCTCTGAAATTTGACTCTGCTAAGAGTTTGGCCAGGCCTTGCCCTTTTATCAATTTGGTCGGTTTAACTTCCAGATTGAATTCTTGGATTTTAGCGAGCCATCACCCTCTTTTTCCATCATTTTCTGGTTGTACCAATATATCTGTCACAGAACTTGTGGGCATGTAGGCGATTATCTTTGAATATAGTACATAAGTTATGAATGCCTTTAATGCTTTTACCATTGCGTACACCTGTTTTTCTATTATGTCATACTTTAGTTCTGCGTCTCTAAGGCTCTTGCTAAAAAACACGATCGGTTGTTCGAATCCATCTTCATTCTTTTGTAGGAGCACCACGGCGATAGTATGTTCAGAGGCAAATGAGAATATAAGAAAATCTTTCAGATAGTCTGGGCTTGCTAACACAGGTGCCTCGCTTATGACTTTTTTAATATGCGCGAACAATGCTCTGGCCTTGGTTGTCCAATTTACTCTGTTGTCTTTCCTCAACATCCCTGTGATCAATTTGACAATCTTAGTGAAATTGGGGATAAACCTTCGTAAAAAAAATTATTCTTCCTAAGAAAGATTGAATCTCTGTTATATTTCTGGGAATATTTATACTATCTATTGCTTCAATCCTCTTAGGATCAATCCTGATTCCATCCCTAGATACGATATGGCCCAAAAGCTTACCTTCCCGCATAGCAAAATGTGATTTCTTTGGGTTCAAGGATAGACCAAACCTATGGCATTTTTGGAAAGTTTGTTTAAGATGGATCAAGTGTTCTTCATTGGTTTTAGAGAAAACCATCAAATCGTCGAGGTAAATGACTTCGAACTTGTCTCTTTCTCCTATGAAAGTGATGTCCATAGTGCGCTAGAATGTGGCCCCTACATTCATCAAACCAAAAGGCATTTTTTCATACATAAACGTACCCCATGGTGTGGTGAAAGTTGTTTTTTCCCTGTCTTGTTCATTCATAGCGATTTGATTATAACCAGAGAACCCATCTATCATAGACATTCGGTTTTCTCCAATAAATTTTTCTAACACATGGTCCATTTTGGGCAGCTGATAATTGTCCTTGAGAGACGACTTATTTATGTTTTGGAAATCCACACATAGTCTAATTTCCCCACTCTTTTTCCTGACCGAGACCAGGTTTGCTACCCAGTCCAAGTATCTCAGAGGTATGATTATTTTCGTGTCTAAAAGTTTCTTAACTTCTTTTTCGATCACAGGTAACAAAATGGGGTTAATCTGTCTAAGCTTTTGCCTAAATGGTTTGACCCCAGGCTTCAAAGGTATCTTGTGATCAATTATGGAAGTGTCATACGTTCTTAGCTCATCGTAAGACCAGG
>ML790061.1:283070-330461 GCA_009831015.1 Picea engelmannii
TGTAACATATTGTACGCAACAAACTGTACGCAATATAACGCAATATAACATACTGTAACTATACAAACGCAATAAAACTATACTGTAACTGTACGCAACTGCAAACGCAATATAACTATACTGCAAACCATAACATACAAACGCAAACCATTACGCAAACCAAACGCGGAGGTAAAATACCTCGGTGACCGCTCGAAATTTCTCCCGCGACCTCGGTGACCGCTGCATCCTCAGTGACCACTGCTCCCGCAACCACGACCACTGCTCCCGTGACCACTGCTACCATGACCTCGATGACACAGAGCCTCACAAAGAGCTCTCGACACAAAGCCTCACAACCAAAAAAATTTCTAAACGTCCCACATCGATGTGTGGCAATTATATAAAACATCTTTCGGTCGAACTATTGTTTGGCCGAAACATTGTTCGGACGAACAATCTTTCGACCGAACAATAGTTCAGCTGAATAATATTTCGGCCGAACTATAGTTCGGCCGAAAAACTATTGCCGGAAAAAAAATATCCGGCCAACCAAATTTCTACACACAAATCGAGGGCCCGGTTATGGCTCCGTTCGATTTGACGTTCGGCCGAAAATAATATCTTTCAGCTGAAAAAGTTATTTAGTTCGGCCGAAAATTTGTTTTTCGAAAATTTGGAGACCCGATTGTCACGAAAGTGTAACCCACCTTCGTGATTTCACCCAGCAAAAAGAGGAAACATTTTTACGAAAGGTAGGACTTGTTTCGAGAGTAGAATAATCATCATTGCTCGCATGATAAAGCTTCAGAGATCTCGATATCTCAGAGGGAAAAATGAAAACCATTTTTTAGATTTAAAGCATTAAAAATGAAATTTGTGACGGGCTAGAAAAACAGAGGTGGTTCCAACAGTTGGATGAAATACATTCCATGTTATTTTCCTTGCATCAACAATCAAAGGAATTGTCTCCATTAGAAAATTTGCATTTGTAAATGCAAGGTGTCTAAGGGATTGAGGGAATTTCATCCTTGTACACACAACAAACATACCATATTCATTCACTTGTTGAGAAGTGGTGCAATGGTATTCAAGGTGTTATAGATCAAGGGATCTCATGGATTTTATTTATAATATGAGAATCTCATATAATAAGGACATCATTTCATGTGTATGACTCCTTCAATATCCTCAATATTTTGAATAAACTTTATAATCTACTTACTTTATTAAAACCATACAACCAATATTTTATATCACCAAAATATTTTGAATACATTTTATAGTCTAGATTCACATTATTAAAAACCTACAACCAATGTTTTGTAGCATAAAGTGCAAAAAGATTGAAAACAACATTACTTAAAAGATCGAAAACAACATAACTTACGAAAGAGTTAATATAATTCAACGATAAACAAGGCATTGTAAGAAACATTGTAAGCTAAAATTTGTAAGAAACTTATGATACTCTAATATTACATATGTAAAAATGGATTTATAAATTGAATTCCTAAAGATTTGAAATTTTTATAAAATACAAAATGTTTGAAATAAAAAGTTGGACAGTTTCAATTTGTTATGAATTTTTTATAAAATACGAAATGTTTGAAATGACTGTGAGTTGGCCACAGGGAGCCAGCCATGTGGCCAATACGTGGGAATGCCCACGGCTTGGCCACAGGGTTGGCCCCCCACAACCAACTTATAGCCAATTTTAATAAGAGATTATCTATGCATAGAAAAGCAGGGCATTTGAATCTAAGTCTTTAACACCGAAGTGAAAGACAGTAGATTCAGCTCCTGGTTGACTGCTCAGGCACACACTAATCACTTAAATGCTTACTCTATTCTTTTGATTGTTAAATTTCTATGTCAATTTTCAAAACTCAATATTGGATTGTTAAATGTCTATATCAAATTAACTAATTTCATATTGTTTATAAATTATTTATTAATGTCTTTATATCAAATTCCCATTTTTAAGTAAAACCATATTGTTTATAAATTTATTGTTTATGTGTATAATTTGAACATATAAACAAGTAATTTTTAAATTGTCTTCAATATTAAGTTATATTAAGATGAGGTGGAGAAAATGGAGCAAATGTAATATTTGTGAGACTTAGTTGGAGATATAAATCTAGATAAAATATAGTCTTATAAGGTGGAAATTCACGTTGATTGAGAGAAATCATGACAATAATTTCAAATGTAAGTGCATCATAACCTATTGTAAACATAGTCATGTTAGGTTTAATGGGGTATATATTTTGAAGAGGATGCAATTGAGTGATTCTTAATTGTCACAAAATTTATGGTGGTAATGAAGCCTATTTCTACAAATAGTAATGTGAGTTTTAATGGCATATATATTTTGAAGAAGATGCAATTGAGTGAGTCTTAATTGTCACAAAATTAATGGTTCCAAATGGTAATGTCTACAATGATTCTAATGGAGTAGTTTAGGTGATATTATTACATTATCTTTGTGATCTAGAAAATGCTTTTCTAGGATGTTTTGTTTTGAAATTCGATTATTCAATATATTTTCCATATTTTCCAACATGCATAGTTTACTTGTTATAGTGTATAATATATGATGGTTGGATGGGATACTGCATAGGATCTTCTTGATAAATATGATAAATATTATAGTGAGTTAAAGGTTAAATATTTAATAATAATATTGTCTTTATCTAAAGAAGGTCATTATTTATAATTCTAAGACTTTGAAAAACTGGTGATATTTTGAAAGGGGCATACAAAGAAGCTGAAAATAATGGTAGAAGTGCAGAATTATGGATTTAGAAAACTCTAGAAACTTATTGACATTTTAATTGTTAGAACTTATCCTTTGTTATACAAAAATAGAAGACGACTAAACAAATATTAAAATTGCTTTCAAAATGACAGTATATCAAATGACAGTATATCATAGATAGTATTCCAAAAACTATTTTCAAAATAACTGTATATCAAAATGACAGTGTATCAAAGATTAAAACTATTGAATTGTGCCATAGAGCTGGCCCCCCACGGCTAAGTCACATTCCAGTGGACTATGACTTGGCCACGGGGTCCCAACCCTATGGCAAATCCATTGGCATGCCCACGACTTGGCTACATGGGTTGAAATTTAACTTAAAAGTTAAATTAAAAAATAAAATTAAAATTAAAACTAAAACTAAAATATTATAGTGGGAATTTTGAGCTTACCTGAAGCTTGTCCCGCTCGCCCAAAGGATCACCCACCAACATGACATCACAACCGCATGAAGGATCACCCACAAACACCAACACGACAACACGTCTGTGCCAAAACCATATCTGTGCCCATGGCTTGGCTACAGGGGCAGAAATTTAACTTAAAATTAAAATTAAAAAATAAAAATTAAATTAAAACAAAAATATTACAATGGTAATTTTTAGCTTACCTGAATCTCGGCCCGCTCGCTCGAAGGAGCACCCACCAACATGACAACACAACTACACGAAGGAGATCCCACCAACACCAACACGACAACACCTTCATGCCAAAACCACGTCTATGCCCACATCTTGGCTACAAAGGCCGAAATTTAACTTAAAATCTAAATTAAAAAATAAAAATAAAATTAAAAATAAAACTGAATTTTGAGCTTACCTGAAGCTCGCCCTGCTTGCCCGAATGAGAACCCACCAACACGACATCACAACCACCCGAAGGAGCATCCACCAACACCAACGTCGTGTCTTCTCTCACAGTCGAGAAAAACACTCAGTCCCTCACACAACCCCACTCAGTCACTCACAGTCACAGTTGAGAAAAACGTTACATTTTTTTATGTCTGGATAATATATAAGCAATGTTTTGGTCGAAAGAATGTTTCGGCTGAAAGAATAGTTCGTCCGAAAGAACAGTTCAGACGAAAGATGTTTTCATCCTGAATATATTTCGGCTGAAGAGATATTGTCGGATGGAAACAATCCGTCCAACTAAATTTCTACATGAAAATCGAGGGTGTCGTCACTGTACCATTCAATTTGACGTTCAATAGTTCAATCGAAAATTAGTTCAGTCGAAAAATAATATTAGTTCAGATGAAACAATGTTTTTCAGAATTTTGGAGATCATATTGTCACGAAAGTGTTACCCAACTCCGTGAATTTACCCTTAGTGGATTGTGGCACAATTAAATTCCCCATTTTTCATAGTGTTCTCTAGATTCATTGATGTCGCAAGTTTTTCCCATGCATTTGCCTCTTTTTTCAATGCCCTCTCGATGTGGAAAAAAAATACCTTGTCAAACTAAGATACAATTTGCTTGATTCATGCCACAATTCCTTGAAGTCGATGCCCTCCAAGGATCATCTAGGTGATTACCAATCAGATGATTAACATTAACTCCCCAAATACAAACATGGACCTAATTTCGTTATTTCTAGCGATGTTGAGCCTTCACCACATTGAATAGGATTTGGAAATATTATTCATCACCTTCCTTAGACCCCACGCATAGTGCACAATCTTGTTCCTCATAGGATTGTGGATAATCCCACCCACACTTGTCTCTCTGGTTCTTTGATAAATATATGATCTTCCAAGTCTATTACATATTTATTTCAAACATGAAAGATACAAGAAAAGTTATAATATCATATTTTATATTTATTTTAGTGGGATGTTGCAAGATTCCAAGTATCATATTATCATCTTTAGAGAATATATTGTGAGGCTTATCCACCATGCATATTTCATGTGGCCTCCCTTCTACTTCATCACCTTCCAAAGAAATCATTGTTGTATTATTCTCACAAAAACTATTTCTAAATTCATTGAATAATGTTTGCAAGTTTTCAATATATTACCTTGATTATCTTTAGTATATTTATCAGCAAATCAAAATTTTTCTTCTTAAGAATACTTTTTCTTTGATCCAAGAATTTTCCTAAATAAATATCTTGCATCACTTTCACTTTTGGTTGACGAGATTCCAACTTAGATTTTTCTAACACATGATTCCAATAAATTTAATGTGTTTGGTAGTGAATTGTATAGTTTTCACTTATATTTAAATCCATTTTCTTAGTC
Source organism: Picea engelmannii (assembly GCA_009831015.1). Taxonomy (NCBI): domain Eukaryota; kingdom Viridiplantae; phylum Streptophyta; class Pinopsida; order Pinales; family Pinaceae; genus Picea; species Picea engelmannii. The sequence continues at coordinate 288,124 of ML790061.1, forward strand.
AACCTTATTAGATATTCTTTTTGAAAGGTGTTTTGACTACATAAAAATTCTTCCATTTATATTATCAATAACACAATATTATGTGAATCTACATAGAGAAACAATATTTCATATATTATATAATATTTTTTCTATGAATTGAAAAAGAATCATTATGTTTCTTACCTTTCCATGATTTGGTAAGGTTATATAGGTAATCAAAACCACTAGAGCTATTGGGTACTACTCTGACTTCCATGCTACATTACACTATTTCTTTGTTTAAATGCTCTAGCATGGAAGTATATATTTCAGGAATGGAACTATCTAATTCTTTGTTTGTTTATATAATTTTCTACATTTCCAATTTACAGCCATTTAAATTTTTTTATAATCTTTAAGTTCTGGAGAATATTTATTAAATATATAAAATTACTTGTTTCTATCCTTCACTAGTTTTATATTTATCATTCAAATTTGAATTATGATTCTCAGTAAAGTATCTAACACCTAAATCATCATCTAATTTTCCATTCTTTTTAGAATATTTTTATGAATCATTCTTATCGATAGTTACAATGAAACATAGAGATTGAAAACAAATGATTAAAAAAGTAATTAGATAAAATAAAAGTCTTAATCAATTATAATATTAAAAACCATTAATAGAAAAAACCATTCAATATCAAATAATCATTTTATCAACTATTTTCATGTACATTTCCCGATGAATTATCCTTGTGATTGAAATTACCTCTATACTTTTTTACTCGTTCACAAAATGAAAAAATCTACATCCAACATATAGTAAAATAATAGCACCTTCAGGTGAGGTAAATGTGTCAACTATGTCATCTCAAAACTTTTGAATCATTTATTTTGCAACACATATTTTCTCAAAGACAAACTCAAATATAATTTTTGTATATCAAAATGTGGTATATTTGGATTTTCCTAATCCATATCTATATGAAAAGTAGGGGTAGTCTCCCCTTTTTGATGGAACTCTCTAAGACTATATAACAATGAATCCTATGTAGATATGTTTTGAACAATATCTGTAAACACTGAATAATGGGTACTCTATTGCACTTATATTTTCTCTCTTAAAGAATTGAGAGAAGAACCCTATGTAGATATGTTTTGAACAATATCTATAAAAACTGACTAATGGGTACTCGATTGCACTTATATTTTTTCTCTTAGAAAATTGAGAAAAATATTTCTTGATTACATATGATTGGTTGATATCGAATATAAAAATGTAAGTGCAAGTTTCTACATTTGAATCTAGAAAAAAAAAATTATAGGACATTAGTTTTCATCCTCACATAAACACAATTAGTCATATCAACAATAACAAGCTCGTAGAGGAGAGGTTGAAGATTACTAATGCTAATGAATGTGTGGTGCAATGAAGAGGGTTAATAAACACAACAAACAAAGAATGAGCCATTTTCTTGAATGTCCTTGTCACACTAATATCCTTTTACTTTGTATATATGTCCAATATGTTTGAAGTAGACTTGGGAAATTTATGCTCCCCTTCCTCTTCATCCCTGGATATTTTTCTTTCTTCTCCACATATTGAATAATTTATAATTATACAAAATGATTTCAAGGAATTTTGTATATTTCAACCACATTTTTTCAAAGACTTGCAAAGAAGTATAGAAATCGTTGTCTTGAACTTTAAAATATTCACAAATCATAGTTCTAGAAGTTCTTACATATTTCACCTACTAGCAATATTTTGATAAGGTTTTTGAATGAACATTAAGGTAAAAAATTGTACTTAGCCAAACATATCCATCCTTTCTTTTCTCTACTAAAATGTAGAATTCTACTTCATCCATGTCATGTAATGGTTTAATAAAATTAGAGCCATATTGTTTTGTTTTATTCTAAAATGTCATCATGCTTAAATATCTTGGGATAGGATGCCAACAAACCATTTTCGTAAAGATAAAAATTTGTCCACCACATGCTCCATAAACACTCTGATATCAAAGTAAAAGTCATCTTTTCCTTCATGTTGTCATTTCTCAAAACATTGAAAACATCCATACATTCATTTTGGAAATTCTAAAAAACAATACATTTGAAGAGTAAAAAATAAAATTAAAATTATGCAATACATTTGAAGAGTAAAAAAAAAAATTTAAATTATGCAGTAAATTTGAATAGTAAAATAACAAAATAAAATTATACATCAAATTAGATATTGATGGTAGAGAATGGGTTTAGAAAATAATATTTATAAATGATGGTCATTTTGAGCCAATGTGTCCCTTACATGAGCAAATTAGCTTGCTACTTGTTGGCACCCAAAGTTTTGGGTCTGGTTTTGCACGTGTGCACACAAAAAAAAGTTGTGTGTGCTCATCCGGAAGTTTTGCGAGCACCTAAGGAGTTGAACAAAAGAATTCCATAGTGCGTGCATCGAATAAGGTTTTTTTAAGCAGTGTGCCAAGTCTAAAGGCGGTCAAGGGCACGTCTATCTGTGTTTTGTCAGTTGAACGTGTCGGTTTGAGTTTTGTTAGTTATGCCATAAACCAAGAAGATCTCATTGGAATAAAGAAACGCATCATTGGGATATCTCCCAGAATGATTGTTGTCAGTAACAAATGAAGACGTGGGGTGACTAGAAGATGAGTTGGCCAGGAAGTTAGGATTTCCCTTGATGCAAAGAACCTATGTGGATCCCTGGAAGGTACCAGAAGTGTGCAAGATTGTTATATTAAACACGTGAGTGGAGAAGAACAATGAAGGAATATGTTCCTCATCAAAAAAAGATACAAAAGAGAGATCTAGGCTAAAAAAAAAACGATGGCTAATTTATGAATGCATCAGTCCCAGAGCTCTAAGTTGGCCTATTGTAATCTTGTGTTGTATGAAGAAGTGTCCTATATCTTTTATTTTTCTAAATATTGAATATCGATGCAAGGCACATTATTTTGTATTCCCACTGTTTATATAGTAATGAGATGAAGCCTTATGGTTGTTCAACTCAATTATTCAACACAATGTGTATCTCTAATATGATGGAATACGTATAGTAATAAATATATGGTAGTTATATTATAATATGTGTTTTTTAATAATGAGTATCACATCTACATGTATTTTTTTAATTCTTAGTCCTTGTTAGATTATGAGATATGAGTTACATGGATGTCATTCACAACACTATTTGGTATGTTTGATCCTCCATCCCTAACACAAGACCTTATGGTCTCTGTGATCCTCTCTACATCTCTGGTGATACCTTCCTCGACCTTGGCTAAGGATTGATATGTCAGTGCTTAGGAGTTTTTGTTGGAAACACTCTAGAAGAACCTTGGGTATCAATCCCACCAATGTTAATAAGGTCAATGCATGCAGAAGCATATACTGAAACAATGACACTACACATCACCAACAAATGGTTATGTTTCTGGGACCTGAAGTCTTGTTGAGATTGATGGAGGATAAGAGAAATGTTGTGGAATCCCTCTAAGGAGGAGATTCAAGACTATATAGAAGCAAAGGAGGATGAGTTTTCTCTGAGAGATGAAAGGATTGTAGGTGAACGTGAGATAATGGAAAGGTATATATATTTACTCTGATCTACATGAACTCTTTTTCATAGAATTTCCATGTTTGTTGCATGAATGGTTAAAAATACAAGATAAAGTTAATTCAAATCTGTTACCATTGGAATTAATAGTATGGGATCAATCCAAGATTGATACTCTAAATCCACTAGATAACAAGTGGACTCGAGCTATTGATCTCTAGTTTTCTTGAGTGAAGGAAGGATACATTGTTGAGTTTACTATAGAATATAGTGATTCTTTCAGCAAGGCTGAAATAAAGTTTAAAGAAGGTACAATAAATCGTATGTTAGAAAAGATTCCACTTTGGATTAAGATGTTTTTCATAGAAAAAATAATGATGCACATGGATCTTGATAGAATTCTTGAGTAAAACCCCCAGTATTGGTGGGGGGGGGGGGGGGGGAGAGAGAACCAGAGCATGGATCCAGTGAGGAGGATACAAGGAGTTGTTGAGATGAGGTGAGGAATGGAATGGACCCAGAAGAGCAGAGGAGAAAAAGAGTTGAAATATACACAAGAAGAATTGAGCTGAGGGAGAAATATGAGAGAAAGAGTAGAGAAGAGTTAGATGAGGGTGCACAATAAGGTTTTGGGCCCAAAATGAAGAGGAGGGTCACAACAGGGAGTGGTTTGGGAGAATATGTTGTGCTAGAGTGGAGTAGAGGTGATGATAGGCCTGGAAAGAGGCTTGGAGTCGAAGATACGAGTAGTGACAGTAGTGGTAGTGAGGTCCTAGGTGACAAATCTTGTACCCTTTGGTTTTTGTAGTATTCCATAGCCATGAGAGGAGGAAGAGTGCACATGTGTGGTGCATGGGTGAAAATTTGTGGTGCATCGGTGGGATCGCAAGAGGAAGCGTCACACGGTTACGTGCTGATAAGAAGGGAAGTTTTCATGTAGTATGGTGGGACACCAATAAGATGGGATTTTGGGTCTTGATGTACTGACAATACATTGAGAAACCAAGTGAGTGGCATATGGAGAAGTCATGTGTTGAGCGAAGAAACCAACTCTGCACAAGGTGGAAGTACATAGATCAAACTGAGAGATGAATCACGTAGTGGTAGTGCACAAGCCGGCCCAGAGGTAGGCTCACATGTTGGTGGTGCACAGTCAGATCAGGAGGAGAAGGCGCATAATGTGGATGTACTAGAAGTGAAGGAAGATGGAGGATCCCCTAGTGGTGGGGGTGACAAATTGATAATATTGGATAGTCTTGCACAGTTGCAACTAGATAGCTCTTTGGGTCCCCTCATAAGAAATTTCAGGAGAATATGGTCTTACACAACCCCCTTTGTTCCACCCCCCTTGTTTATTTTTAATCAAGAAGAACACACAAAAAATAGTGAAGAGGTTGAAGTTAAAGAAATATAAGAAGAGGAAAGTATTGAAGACACAAGTAAAGAAGAAGGTGAAGTCAACAAAAACTTACCCCAGGCAATAGTGGTGTGGAAAGATTTAGACAATTCTAGTTAGATGAGTGGAACTAATGCTAGTTCCAACATGGTCAATCAATATAGTACGTTGATATTTCCCATATTCCATGGAATGGGTAAGGATGATTTAAAGCAACACTAGTTCACCTGCGAAGCAATATGGTCTGTAAATAGAGTTACATATGAGGAAGCTAAGATCATGCAAATGGAGACTACGTTCATGGACTAAGCCTTGACATGGTACATGAAGTATAAGGATACTATGCCAGTAGGAAAAGAGAGCTCCCTGGCCGAGATCAAACAAGATCTTCTTCAATAATTTTAGATGTTGAAGTCAAAGTCCCAATGCATTACATAAATCAAGGAAATCAAGCAAAAGGAAGGAAAGATCATCTCGGATTATGACCAACAGTTCAAAATCTTGTTGGATAGGCCAATGTTCCAAATATTGGATGTGAAACACAAAGAATGGTTCGTTGCGTGGTTTCTCCCCCGTATATGTGTCCCTCTCACCTAGCGAAAGGTGATGAATTAGGCCAAGGCAATAAAGATCGTGATCCACTTGGAATCCACACCTGGAGGCACAAAAACACCAGCTAGGCTGGCACAGGTTCAGTCACAACTGACTAACCTAACTATACAGTTTCAAGATATGGAAAAGAATAGAATCATGCGCGAACACATGTGGTGCACTACATGTTATTCAAAGGGGCATCGATGGAACGAGTTCCTGGTCCTTCCAAATTATGTGGCAACATGCACACCAAGTTCATTTCCATCTAGATAGTTGGAATGGTGTGAAATATGTCATTAGTGGGACCATGTGACATCCCACTACCCCACCTTACAAAAGTATCAAGCAACGAATCACACCCCCTTCTGTGAATTTTATAAGTCCATCGGCCACGATATCAATAGTTATTGCTCCCACCAGTTGATGCAAGATAATACCCAGGATGCATTCTAGGTATAAGAGGAACAAAAGGGTAGTGAGAATGGTGGTGGCGACAGAGGAAGATATCGAGGAGGACCACAAGGTGGGTATGAACGTGGTTGTGTATGAGGATATGGTGGAGGAGGCGAAATACCCCCCACATGTTTCAATTGCAGTGATATTTTTCATGTCTCACAATTCTGCACTAAGCCATGTGTTCTTTGTGCATACTATTATATTCCTAAACATGTAACCGAGGATTTTCCAGACTCGCTGAAAAAGTAAAAATTGTAACATGGTAAATGCTAAGCCATGCAAAAACAAGGAGAGGAATGGAGAAGTGGATGTCTGGGTAGTAAACCATAGAGGGGTGAAGATAGGGGAAAACTTTGAGCATGGAGATGGTTCAGGTCAACAAGCAGAGGAAAATATTAGGAAGGCCCCCTAGCCCCCTCCTAAGTTTGATGTGCCTCAACAAAATAAGTTTCTGCACAATGAGAAGATAGCCTTGGAGGAAGAACAAGTGCACTAGGAGTTGCAATGCATGACTCAAAGGGCTCTTGAAGAGGCACAGGTCTGAGAGGAGTTTCATAGGGTGAAATAGAGGTCACTAGAAGAAGAACAAATCCATGAAGAAGTGCAGCGAACGACACAGAGGTTGTTGGAGGAAGCGTGTGCGCACAAAGAAATACTGTGTGTGATGCAAAGATATTTGGAGGAAGCTTGTGTGAATGAAGAAATCCAGTGACCAACCCAAATATTGATAGAAGAATCACACATGCAGACTATTCTATGATGCGTTGAGAAGGAAGTGTATGAACAATGCCAAGAAGAGTTGCAATGCACAACGCACAGAAGCCTTGTGCCATTTTAGTCACATGGCGAAATAAGAAGATCAATTCAATACCTTCTCGCATTGTTGTTTGTGTTTGATCAGAGATACAAAAGATGTGAGTAAGTTGACTCAGATGTTATCTTCTTGCATGAAATAACAAGGAGAGGATCCCATCATTTCAGCTCCACTACCAGATCAGTAAGAAAAAGTGCATTGGCCAAAATTTTTGTTAGAAAGTAATAGATGTGCTCGTTTAACCATAGACAATATAACAATATTATCACCCAACCATAGCTCGAAGCCACCCCCTAGCACCTTAAAATTGATAGAGAATGATTCCGGAAGCAAACCAATATTCAACCAAGGCTAATGCATCAAGAAAAGATAACTGATACTAATGAGAAAGTCCAACCATAACCAATATAAAGTCTGAGCCTAAACCAGGAATATAGATTGCAATAGTTTCTCCCCAGTCTTACTCACTTGCCCAGTTTCTGCAGTGTGCACTTTCTCACTGCTGAAATTTCGAGCTGTGTGTATAAAATGAGGTTTGGCTACTTATATTTATACTATTTTCCTGAGCTATCTAGGCTGACTTCTCATTCTAGAGGCTAAATACTTAATATTAAATATTTCCTTGAGATGATTTGTCTTCTAGGGTTAATGATTTAGAGTTTCTTCTTACTTCCTGAAATATTATATTCTCATCAGGGTTACACGTGGAAGTAAATAACTCCCGCAACTAACCTAATATCAACACTCCCTCCTAGCTAGGGAAGTATTGAAGGTAATGGTCTTGAGCACAAATATACCATTCAACCGGTAGCATCATCATAGTCATACAGACTATGTCATGATTAGATCACGATCACCATCATCACTATCATATGATTAGATAACGATCCATACTCTATCTGTGTAATCAGGTATGATGTTGAATAAGTCACTCACTCCACAGAGTGATACAAGGACCATTCTTCTAATCTGGACATGCGTCCTAGAAGAATGATTATCCAAACAGATATTAAAAGCTACACCATGGACTACAGAGACCATTCCTATAGGAATGACAATCTAGGATTATTTTCTAATCAAGTCATAGAGATCCATATCAACCTATATGCCTTATAAAATATCAAAACAACTGATAGTATACATGGTAATCAGAACAATGTCATTCAATAGAACAAAACTGTGTCTATCCATAGTAGTACACAACTACAATCCAGTGGTACACTACCATACCAAGTAGCATACAACTACTTAATTAGTGACACATAGTCACAACCAGTGGAACACATCCACCACAATAGCATACATCTATTGTCCAGAGACATATAGTCTCCATAGAAATCATATCATATGATAACAACCTGCACAGAAAAACAATATCATGATATAAAATGAGTCATCTAGGCCATTCTTCCACTCACATTTGTGATATCTGGAAGATCATCTTCCCTCAGAAGGTAAAACATCATCCATGGGCTATCTAGAATATTCTTTTCAAGCATAGAAGAATAATTGTCCTGATTTCTGAGCCTGGGCCATTCACCTAAATGGACCATTCCTTCGGCACTAAACAAAGTGAAACCTTGAGAGAATGACTCTGCCCTAGGTAATGTTTGCCCTTGATTGTTGAACCTGGACCATTCACCTAATTGGGCCATTCCTTCGACACTAAAAAAAGTGCAACCTGGAGAGAATGAGTCTGCCCTAGGGAATGACTGTCTGAACCATTTTCTGAAGAAATGACTATCCTTCACCAACCTCCAATACAGAACATTCTTAGAAACTGCTCACAACTATGAACTTTGAAAGAATGATTGCTCGACGAGGCAGACCATTATACTTGACCACTACCGAGAGTGACTGCCATGAAGAAAGATTGTTCTAGACCATTCCCTAACACTAGCCACAATGAGAATCATTGTCTATGGTACATCAACAATCTATCGAACCATTTTCATTACGAAAATGATCGTCCGATATGGACCATTTTCCGAACTGGAAAATGCCTTTTCGTTAGAAATCTGAAACCACTTTCCGAACTAGACAGGAACTTCTCATCCTGGACCATTTTTCGAACTGAAAAATAACTGTCCATAAATCAATAACACATTAGTTCTCCCTCCCAACCTAGGAGACATCTCTTCCCTTTTCAATAAGGAAGTCGTTTCCAAGAGCTCCATATTGTTTCTTGAGTACGCAAAATTTTTAATCTTGGATAGAGGCTTTACCAAAATATATGTTATCTGCTCATCTGTGGAGATATATTGGAGAACCACTTCTCTTTTCTGGACCTCATCACATAGAATATAATGCTTGATCTCAATGTACTTTAGTCTTTCTGGAACACCGGTTTTCTCTGAAGGCTTCATACAGCTCTTGATCATTACAGTATATCATGGTTGGATTTAGCTCTTTTGTTTCCTTCTAGCTCATGACATTGTGGCAAGGCTCAAACTAGAACATATCCAAGTAGCACTTATTTTGTCATCATGAGAGTTTGTCATGGATTAGCAATCCATCATCCTAGACTTCTGAGTAACCATTATGATACAATATCTCTATTATAGAAAGTTTTCACCGCACTTCTACTGTGCATTGGAGGCTCTACACCAAGTTGTTTGAATCCATACAAGATCTTCTTCCATTTGCATACAAGAGTCTCTTTCTGGCATACCTTAAAATATTGAGGTTTCTCTACATACACTTGTTTGTTCAATTACTTTGTTGAGGAGAACAATCCTTACATTCATCTAATGTAAATCCAACCCATGGATATTGGAGGAGATATAATGGCTCAGGTAGAGGTATGTCTAGTTATTAGAACAAGCTATCATCATTGTCTTCTCCCTCCATCTGGGAGAACCTTTAGTTCTAGATATCGAAATGCTTCCATTCATAAGTCTTCCATACACTGTTCTTCATCACAACTTCCATTTCTTCTGCTTTAGTGCTTCTGGTGGGTTCAGACCAAGTTGTTAGTCTTGTGATTCTTGATATAATGACAGGTTGTTATGGATTTTAATTCTCTCTTGGAATCTTCATGTTCTTCCTCATGTTTCTCTTTAGCTCTTGGGTCCATGGAGTTTTTCTATAGATTCCATGCCCTGAAGATTCCAACTTCTTCCTTTCATCATAGGATCATGGATGTGGATAGACAACCAGGGATACTTTAAGGCTTATTTTCAAAGAAGACTTATTTTAAAGTCAAACACGTGCTACTTTTCATGGCTTCTACCATCAATGAGAACATGGATATATACCTCATAATCCTTGATGGATCATATTATTTAGGATTAGCTCCCTCCTAATCCTTGCTTCATGCATGAATGCATGGTCTTCTTTTGGAATTATATAATAAACTCCCTCCATATAAGAGAGTCCATGCTTCCATCTACATCCTTATTGCCTTATTCAAAGTGTCACTAACATTTTTATAATTTCCTCTTTATTGTTGACTTCTTTCTGTTTTTACTTCTTCTAGGTTTCTTCAAGTTTGATTCTAATTTCAGCTTATCTTGCAGCTTTTACTTATGTTTATAGCTTCCACATGAATTGTTACCAAGGGTTGCTGATGTACTTCATCCTTTCATGTGTATTGATTGACTTGTAGTCATCGTGATAGAAATCCTTATCTTTTTATTCTTCCATAGGTATTGTTTCTCTTTGAACATCTTATCTTCTATGCAAGATATGTACAGAAACTATGTAAACATGGTATGTACAAGAATTATGAAGAATATTGTTACATTGTCTTAAAAGAAGATGACTTTTTTATTCTGCTTGGCCTTCTTTAAGGGTTCCCTTTCTTCGAAAACTGATGATTCATGTGTTTCCTTCCTTTTCTTTAACTCGGGACGACCATATTTTCGATAGTTTAAGCATTGTAATTTTGACATATCTTTCTCTTGATTTGATTTCTTCCTTGAGTCAAACTTATTTTTATTCCTAAAATTCTTGAACCTTGTTGTGAAATATTGATCATCGTATTTCTTTTGAGGTTTCTCTTTTTCAATAATCCTTGATTCTTCTTGTGCACATCAAGTCCAAAGTTCTTCAAATGTGGGATACTCCTTTCTTGTGTTCATTCTCGTGGAAAATGCATCCCCTATCTTCCGAAGACCATTGATTACTATATTTACCAGTTCCTTCTCTGAAATGATTTCTTCAATAGTTTGTATTTGATCTCTTAAATGAGAGATTATCACAAGGTATGATGCTATGATGTCATCATCATTTATTTTCATGTCATGAAGCTCATTTTTTACACTCATTACTTGTCCAATGTTTTTGACTGAGAAGAGGTTTGTTAGGGCATCATACATCTTCTTGGATGAGTCAAGATGGGAGATGTGGTTTATCAAGTGGTATTTTATGGAGTCCACTATGAGACTCATGGCATTGATGTCATTGTCCTTGAACTTCTCCATAGTTGCAACATTATGAGGTTCTTTCTCTTTTCCTTCTTCGAATTTTGGTTCCACGATCTTTCCTTTCACGATTTCCAACACTTTATTCTTGGCAAGGGTGAATCCAATCCTTGTATTCCATGCTCTGAAGTTATAAGCCCCTTCTAACTTGTTTTCTGACTTCATAGAGTAAGTCATAATTTCTTTGACTTGGTCAACCCTTGATTTTGACCAAAAACTCGAACTTGATGTATTATCTTTCTCAGAGTACCAGGAGATGTGTTAGGATAGGGAACACTAGGCTATCCAAAAATTAGGTCAATCTCTTCACTTGAGGTGCCTCAATAAGAGGGTTAGGGTTTTGTTGTTGCAGAAACAACTGGCTACAACTGCAACTATAATTGAGAAAATCCTCCCAATCTATCTTCCAGTGGTTAGACTATCTGAAAATAGTGTGGGTCCATCACCTATTAGAAAGTAATATATGTGCTCGTTTAACCATAGAAAATATAACAATATTGTCACCCAACCATAGGCCGAAGCCACCCCCGAGCACCTTAACCTTGACAGAGAATGATTCTGGAAGAAAACCAATAGCCAACCAAGGCTAATGCATCAAGAAAACATAACCAAGACTGATCAGAAAGTCCAACCATAACCAATAGAAATTTTGATCCTAAACTAGGAATATAGATTGCAGTAGTTTCTCCCCAGACTTGCGCACTTGCCTAGTTTTTGCAGTGCACACTTCTTCACTGTTGAAATTTCAAGCTGTGTGTATCAAATGAGGTCTGTCTACTTATACTTTTACTTTTTTCATGAGATGTCTAGGCCGACTTCTCATTCTAGAGGCTAAATACTTAATATTAAATATATCCTTGAGTCGACTTGTCTTCTAGGGCTAATTTCAATGCTTTAGGGTTTCTTCTTGATTCTCAAAATATTATATTCTCATCAGGGTTACACATGGAGGTAAATACCTCCCACAGCTACCATAATATCAACAAGTTTAATATCACATCATAGCTTGGTGGGTATGATATAGATGGAGTCATGTTGGATCTAGGATCCTATGTGAACATTTTACCCAAGAAATTCTGGGAAGTGATGTGGAAACCGAAGTTGGTCTAGTCACCCATTTAGCTTCAATTATCCAATCAGTACAATATATACCCCATTCGTCGGATGGAACAGCTAGAGGTGAATATAGAAGGAGTAAAAACAGATGCTGACTTTCAAGTCATTGGAATCATGGATGAGTTGGATCCCTACCTTGTATTGTTAGGAATCGACTGGGCTTTTGACAACAATGCAGTGTTGAATTTGAAAAAGTGCCAAATTTCATTTGAGGCTGACACCCTATGCATGGTCATTCCATTGGATCCATATGAAGGTGACTTCTACAATGAGCCTATCAATGAGGATGTGCATAGCTCAACAATTGAAAATATTTACAATTACACGTGGCGTATGGAGGACTACATCAACCCCGTCGCAAATGATAAATTAAGTTGGAGGAGTTTCAAGTATTATAACAAGGATTTGTAATATTCCTTGGATATATGGAAAAATAAGATTTATGAGGTGTCGACTAGGAAGTGTGCACATATCTCTGTGGAATAATGCATGGAATACATTGTCTCCTATCGATACAATGGGTCGAATTTGGTGCTAATTCTACCTAATTCAGCCCCAATCGAGCTAGATTTGTCTCAAGTACCTACAACCGACATCCCACATTTTATCATTTTCTTGGTCCATGAGTGGAGGTAATGCCAACAATCTATCCAACAAGAACTCACCCAATAACGTCTCAACTTGGAACAAGAGAACTCTAGTCATAACACCACCCATTCTCAGTTACAAAGAGAATGTCACACACATCAGGTACTAGAAGCATCATTTAAAATAGTTCCTAAGAAGCACTTGGCGGAAGTGGTCGCCCATACTGACACTCAGAGACGTTATACCTCTATTCTTATAGATCATTCCGAGTTGGTCTCAGCTCTTAGTGAATCCTATTACACCATCCCCAATCTGGCCCTAGAGCAACTGGGTCTTCCATCCCTATAGAAAATGCAATTGATTTTCGACCATATGCGGGCCCTACAACTAAAGAATTGTGAGCTCCAAGCCTAGATGCAACATGCATCCGTAGAAGAAGTTTCTTGCCAGTAGCACATTGCCAAAGGAACTGACGTCGTTCAAAATGGTGGAAAACTTCTCGAACACTTTTCCAATCTGGTCACTCAGAGATTTAATCTGTGGGACTAATTAAATAACTCGAAAGAACTCACAAATCTCTCAGATCATACTAGCGCCTTGCAATATTAGGATGTGAAAAAAAATCGATACATAAGTTCCCTTCCCCCCAAAGAGCACACAACAGTGATGAATGTTGTGGCTACGTGAACATAGGAGATCACTTATGATCGGGTGAAGAAATAGAGGTTGCAAGACGTAATAAATCCAATGTCCAATAGAGCTATGGACTTGTATACTCGAATTTCCATCCTCCACATCATTTCCATCCCTTTGATTGAGCATGTCAATACAATGGACCTCACATCATCGACGCTCACAACTAAGATCACAGAAATGCTCATCTAGATCACCTAGTCCTTTCAGGAACACTTTTCTAAGCCTGAGAATTAGTTCCTAGAATTTTTTCAGAACCTTAAGGGCATGGTGTCATCCATTTTTGACATCAGTCCATAAAGCAGCTGGCTCGAGGATGATCTAGATAATAGCGGTGGGGGCCTGCTGGAACCCAAATTTTTGGGTCCAGTTTTTCGCGCACACAAAAGAAATAGTTTTGTGCACTCATTTAGAAGTTTTGCAAGTGCCTAAGGGGATGTGCAAAATAATTCCATAGTGCGTGCATCAGATCGAGTTTTTTTAAGCAGCACACCAAGTCTAAAGGTAATCAAGGGAAAGTCGGTCTAAGTTTTTTCAGTTGAGTGTGTGGGGTCCAAGTTTTTTCAATTGCACTGAAAACCAAGAAGATGTTCATTGGAAGAAAGAAAGGAATCATCGAGATATCTCCCAGAATGATTATTTCCAGCAACAGATGACGACGTGGGGTAGCCAAAAGATGACTTGTCCAGGAAGTTAGGATCACCCCTGATGCAGAGAAAATATGAGGAGCCCTAGAAGGTACTAGAAGTGTGCAATACCATTAGATCAGACAAGTGAGTGGAGAAAAATAGGGAAGGACAACGATTCTCAGAAGAAAAATATATAAAAGAGAGCTCTCATCTCAAAAACCAGGCTATTTAATTTTTGAATGCACCATTCCCAGAGCTCTGAGTTAGCCTATTGTAATATTATGTTGTATGGATAAGTATCTCATTTCTTTTATTTCTTTGAATATTAAATCTCATCGCAAGGTGCATACTGTTGTATTCCCACTGTTTATATAGCAATGAGATGAAGTCTTATGGTTTTTCAACTCAGTTATTCACCACAATATATATCTCTAATATGATGGAATACATCCAGTAATAAATATATGGAAATTTTGTTCTACTATGTGTCTATTATGAATGAGTAGCACCGTTATGTGTATTGTTTTAATTCTTAGTCCTTGTTATATTATTAGATATGAGTTACATGTATTTCATTCAAAACATTTTTTGGTATGTTTGATCCTCCATCCCCGACACAAGACCTTATGGTCTTTGTGATCTAAAAATGAAGAAGACTTGTATTCTTGAAAATATTTGCAAGTTAAAATTTAATGTGTTAATATGCAAATGGATCAACTTTGCAACACAACTTTAATAGAATTTACTCATTCAATATGCATATAAACAACAGCAAAATCAGTGAACAGAAAACACATAACACAACAAATGATAAAGGAGTTCACCCCTCTCTTGGGCTACATCTCCTAGTCCAGCTTCCAATGGATCATTTGTATTATTTTCTCAAACTTCTCAAAAAATGTGTTTTACAATACTCAAAATGCCAAATAGACTGCTCCAATGGCTTCAGAACGTCCAAAAACCCCTAGATGGGCTTTTTCGGCACCTCGCTTGGCCAAAAATTGAAGAAGATATGCTTCCTGGAAGTCCCCCCTTCAAGCTTGTTGTCTCTGCATCTAAAAAATGAACCCTTGTTGGCTCAACCTAGCCCACACGCATTTTAAAGCGTAAAAAATTGGCACTGGGCGCAACCGCACAACCGGTCCAAACTGTCGAATGGTTATGCACCGACCTTTAACTACCAAGGCCCGTGGGCACATGGTCACCACATGACTGCGTGCAATACACAACAGGGCTAAAGTTTCAAACCGTTTACAAAACCGTAAGGTTAAACTCGTGCGATATCAAACCGCGTACATTTCAAATGGTTACAACATATATTACGGTGGGTCTAACTGCCCATAGCACCGGTCGTATGCAATACAATATATAACCATGGGCCGTGGCTTAGCCCCGGCCCGGTTCACGCCCCAATACACATTTTTACAAATTTAAATATATTACAATGCATATATATGTTAAGTAACATGTGCGGTCACGCTGGTTGGGCGGAATTTCCCAAGGCTTTACCCTGCCCGGAGGTCACGGGGTCGACTCCTGCCAAGTGCAAATATTTTAATCCAATAAACAGGTGACGCATGGCGGCCATTGATTGGGCCACGTGTTGCCATCCCATTCACTGTCAAAAAGCCATGTCACTTGCCAACTATCCCAATAGCTTCCTGCCATGTGTCGTATGACCTGCCATGTGTCGTACATCCTGCCACGTCAGCGTCCGTACAGACTGTACAGTCAGCACCCCTTTGTTTTTGCATGTATGTAAATTTGAACAAAACGCGATATCTCTCGTGCTCGACGTCCATTTGAACCCAAATGAGTTGCGTTGGGTTCGTAATGATGAGTCCTACGCTCTCATTCGATTTGAAGCAATTTCGAACACTTTGAATTTTTGAGCAAAATTTGATCCCCTAGATCACTTTGTGATCCTCTATGCATCTCGGGTGAGACCCTCCTCGACCTTGGTCGAGGATTGATATGTTGGTGCTTAGGGGATTTTTTTGGACATGCTCTAGAAGAATCTTGGGTCTCAAACGCCCTATTGTTAAGAAGGTCAGTGTGCGCATAAGCGTGTACCAAAACAACGACACTGCACAACGCCAACTCTACTATATATACATTTCTCCCTTTATTGCATGACTTGATTAATGAAGGAAGTTTCAACATATTCCTTGTTAGAAATATTTTGTTGTTTTCATATTTTTGGTATAAATCTCCATGGAACAGCAGAATGAAACAAACAAACTTTATGCTAATAGAATCTGGAATGAACTTGTTCATACTTTTTATTTTAAATTTTTTATTTCTAAGAAAAAATATTATGTTGTACATTCAAGATATAGAAATGTAAGTTTCTCAATTCAACTTGATCTTCAAATTGAAGTCCAATATGTTTTTCGGTAACTTTGTCAAAAATCCATTAGTAGAGCCTCTCTTAGTGTTGTTCAGTTTGTGACCATGGATAAAATAAGATTTTCCACATCTTTCTTATTCATTTTTTGATATTGAAAATTCATAGGTGCTATAAAACATCTATTGATATCAATATTGAAAAAAAAAAGCATTGCATAAAATACATATTATATGTTCTTTTTTACTACCTTTTAATTTTTCATAGCTTCTATTGGCCTTCTACATCTTCACCTTTCAAGGACTTTATTTCAAGGACATGAAAGCTTATTTAGTGGTATCCTTTTTCTAAATTAATGACACAAGATTAATAGGGATTATTTATTATTTGACATATAATTGAGATTCTTAATTCTTAGTGCATCACGTTATTATTTGTGTTGTAAGAGATTATTACTGTTTTAATGCCTTCTTGATTTCCTATTCTCATGGCAAGTTGAGATCTTATTTCTAACTAGATCTATTGTTATATTTAGTTTTTATTTCTTAGGATCATTCTAAGCATTTATCTTCTAGTTTGTTAAGATAGTTCTCTTGATGAGAAGATATATAAGTTATTTTTTTCTTAATGAAAATTCAATTAGAGGTTTTAATTCACACAACTTGTTATCTTCCAAATGCATTGATCTAATGGGAGTTATCATGAAATATAGTTATGATTTTATTCTATTGATATCTAGAGCTTGTGAGATATTTATTCCAACCAAATCATTCTACAACCAACATATACATCAACATCCATGTTCAAGTTCTGAAAAAGAACTTTGATTTTGGGAAAATTGATACCCACTTTTTTAATCATGTCTCGTTTGAGTGGAATGCATGCATCACAACTAAGGAATATTGTTGGTCTATGTCTTGTGGTATAATAGATAAATAAATGAACATTAATCCCAATACCAACATCAAGGCTAGGTTTTTTTCTCATGCTATAACAACAAAAGAATTCAATGCCAATGGTTTGTGGCAATATTTGAAAACATGAAAACTTTGTGAAAGTAACACCAACTAAGTAAGGCCAACTATAAGAAGTGATCGACATTTTGAAATTAATGAAAGAGTGAGGCATTTGGCTAGAAGTCTAAACCTATGCCTCTATATTGTAGTGTGTGTTAGTATTAGAAGTCTCACATAGAATTATATAGGTGTGAGCCTAATACCCATACGAAAACTTGTATATTTGTTAAAKATAATAGTTTATTTCAATGTGTATCGAATGGGTGAGAAACTCAATTAAAACATTAACCATCAACACAAAGCTTCCACAAAATATACACCATCAAGCAAGGCTTGAATAGTCTCAAACCAACATTTAGAATATCAAATGGAAAKATGGAAGACTTAGCAGAAAATGTGAAATACATGCATCAAGTTACATTAGGAAATTATGAAACATATACAGTAGAAATATCAACAAATAGGAACCTCCTAATCAACAAGACAACACTTTGATAACACTTGCACTATTAACAAATAGTAAATCATTCACTGCATTAAGGAACAAGTACTAAGATGAATCCTTAATCAATAGATAGCATCAAACTAAGATTGAAACATAGAATATGATAGTAGAAGAAGAAATTATTCATTAAATTATCCAAGATTCTTAAGTCTGGTTACATATAGTCTGGAAACTTTTACAGTTGAAAGTAAAGAAATGAGTCTCACAATAGGCACCCTCTTTTTCTCCCAGAATTACCTCCATCATGAAACAACCAAATACAACAAAAATATATCTAGGAGGTTTCAACTTTCCCCATGCATTGGATTATGTTCCTTGGATATATGTGGCAATAGACAGACAAACAAAAATCCAACAAATTGCTAGATTTCATAAAGATGTTGGTCGTATTAAATATAACTGCAACAAACTCATTGCATGGATATTTAATGAAATTGGATGTCATGTACAAGTTTCCCTTGATGTATAACTACCTCCTAGTGATCCATATGGATGTCGGTGGCCTCCCTCCTATTCCAACTGGTTCATTTTGGCAGTTTTCCAATTCGATAGTTTTTCCTAGTTTTCGGGTCCCTGACTTCCACGGTCGTTTTGAGGCCCCAAATAATGTTTTTAGGGCTCACTGCAGTCAAAATATATAGGGATCATCACAGGAAACATGTGTATTCCTCGGATAGACCTTTCCAATGGGATATCGTGCGCATAAAACATAGATCGTATGCAAAAGTTACGACCACAGGAAGTTGATGTACTAACTTACCCAAACGGGGCCCACATGACTTTTGGTGCTTCATGTTCTAGGGTTAGGCTTTTGGATGTATAAGGTTTTTGACATTCCTGTTTATTGTAAAATGGACTTGAGAGACTCATTGTAATCATCTTCTCACAAATGAGCGCAGTCGTCACATCTCTTCTTAGAGATAAGCCACCACCATTTTAGCAAGCTTGTTTTCCACTACATTTTACAGTTTTAGCTTATTTCCTTATTGAATAGAAACCAATTTTACTGTATATTGGTTATTTTGTGTTAATAATATTTTGATAATAATCTATATTCATTTCGTTCTTCTCATTAAATATGGATCAGTGGTAGCAGAGCGGTCTACTCCTTGTCCTTCTTAATGCATGTCCCCAACAAGGTCAAGGTACAAAGAATTGGGTCTCGAGCTTGTTTCTCTTGACGACAAAATCTCTCACATGCCAAAGAGACCTCTCATGGAAGGAGAAAATAAAGACGATGGGACAGGAGATCCCTTCCAAACATTTCTCGAGTAGTCCCTCACACAAAAGAGGAACGAGATGATGGATAGTTTTGCGCAAATCCTTCAGCGGCTACCAACAAGTGACACATCTTCCTCAAATGGAGGTGCCACCCCATTCAAGGTACAAATCAACTTCAATATTCCTATATTTGAAGGCCATATAGACACATATGTTGTAGACAAATGGTTGAATTTTCTAGAAGGGTATTTCTTTGTCCATAACTTCTCGAATAGATAAAATATTAGTTTTTCGCTCCTCAAAGTCGTTCCCCATGTCAAATATTGGTAGGAAACTTTATGTGAGTAGAAGGAAATAGAGGAAACCTCATTATTTATAGTCTCGGTCACCTGGGAGTCCTTAAGGGATGATATTAAGGAGCAATACTACCTTGTTGGAAGTTATGACGACCTGTATACAAGATGGACCATACTGCGGCAGGAAAGAGACCAAGCAGTGCCCAAGTTCACAAATATCTTCCATACCTTGCGCACCAATCTAGGTATCAAATATTTTGAGTAACATATGGTGCTCAAGTATCACGACAGTTTTCATAGATACATCCAGGCTGAAATAAAGTTTCTGGACATCTCATCCTTGGGCGCGGCCTACCGATATGTCATCAAAATTGAGAAAAATCTCAAACAAAATACGCGACAATTTGGGCCTGGGAACACCTCACAGCAAAAGCTAGGAAAGGGTGGCCCCAGCCCGCAAAAAAAGGACAAAGAAAATACAGACTTCCTCAGGACAACCAGTCCAGGCCCCAAGAAAAGAAGGACACCGAAAAGACAAAGAAAGATACCAGGAAGTGGTGTGACTTCCATAAGAGCCCCTGGCAAAACATTGTTGATTTCTGCTCAAAGCAGTCGTTGGTTGCTGAGGTGAAATCCTCTGAATCAGATGCAAGTTTTGACTCCGAGTCAGAACCAGAAGGGGGAGATAGATCATTGATTCAAAACCTAGTGTTACCGTTGCTACCACCAAGCTCCAGCCCGGTGAACTAGGCAAGCCAGAGGAAAGCGAGCACCCTTTTCATTCATAGATGTGGGTGAAGGGTACCCTATTGCACTTCATCATTGATAGTGGTATCCAGAAGAACCTATGCCAAGGAAGCAACATTTGCATCAGACAATAATGTCGCCTGTCATACGACATCCAACCCTTCAAAGATGATGTATTGTGTGATGTTTCCCCTCTTGAAGTTTGTAATGTTATTTTGGGCCAACCATATTTATGGAAACACCATGTTGTATATGAGTCTAGGCCTCGTAGTGTTATTATTACTTTCAACAAGAAAATGTACAGGATACTAGAGGCAGTCCCACCTAGAGCTATTTCCTTGATCTCTTCCAAGTAATGCAGGAAGGTCATCTCTCAGACGGGGAAGTTTGTCTTCTTTTTGATCCTCTCTCAGAATGAGCGAAAGATCACAGCCACATCCAAGGTCTCCAAGGTCGACCTCTCCACACAACAGAAGAAACTAGATAAGCTCGTGGAAGAATACTCAAATATCTTCTCCTCGCCTACCGGGGTACCTCTGCAGTGCCAAGTCAAGCACCCCATCGATCTGACCCCCGGCACACCGCTACCCAATGGGCTAGTCTACCATCGTTCTATGTTAAAGAATGAAGAGATCAAGTGTAAGATCCAAGAACTTCTCCACAAGTGGAACATACGTCCCATATCATCACCTTGCGGGAGCCCAATCATGCTGGTACAAAAGAAATATGGAACCTGGCGACTATGCATTGATTACTGGGCCCTGAATAAAATCACAGCCAGATTCCATGAATCAAAGACCTCCTTGATCAGCTCACAGGAGCCAAATACTTTAGTAAGATTGATCTGAAGTATGGATACCACTAGGTCCCGATAGAATAAACAGAGTTATGGAATACCACCTTCAAGTCCAAGGAAGGTCTTTTTGAATGGTTGGTCATGCCCTTTGGCTTGACAAATGCTCCAGCCACTTTCATGAGGATGATGGACGTTATCTTGTGACCATTTACCAATACTTTTGTAGTGGTTTATATATATGACATTCTCATTTACAACAATACTTGGGCAGAACACTTGTAGCATATTCAGCAGGTTTTGCACACCCTGCGGCAACACAAGCTATATGCCAACTTGAAAAAATTCTTCTTCGGCATGGACAGGTTCCATTACCTAGGCTACATCATTGATCAAAATGGTTTACATGTGGATCCATCCAATATCCAAGTCATCCGTGACTAGAGAGCCCAAACCACACTCAATGAGCTTCCGAGCTTCTTGGGCCTTGCCAATTTCTACCACAGGTTCGTGTTGGGATTCTCCCATATTGCATGGGCCCTTAGCCAAATAACCAGGGATGGTGGTAAGGAGAAATTTGTGTGGGGGCGGTCCCAACAAAAATATTTCGATCATTTGAATAAGCGCTTGTGCTCAACTCCAGTACTTCCACTACCATACCTACAGTATCCCTTTGAGATCGAGACAGATGCTTCAGACTATGTTGTGGGTGTTGTTCTCACTCAACACAACCACCCCATGGCCTATCATATTAAGAGACTATCAGATGTTGTTCGTAAGTACCCTACTTACAACAAAGAAATGCACTCCATTGTGGAATAATGTCGCCAATGGAGACATTACATTCTTTCGAAAGAGACAATCATCCACACTAATCATAAGACATTGTAGTTCATGTAGACACAAGGAAAATTGCAGAATCACTGCCATCAGAAGTAGTCCACATACTTGCAACAATTCCACCTCAACATCAAGTATAAAAAAGGAAGCACTAACCGCGTCATTGATTACCTCAACAGATTTCCAATCGTGGCACTCAGCATGGTGCTAGACTCTTGTGTCCATGAGACAACTAGATGGCCCCAACTCTATGAGACAGATCCAAAATTCACCATGACCTACCAAATGTTGGGCGCAAATGCAGTTGTCGCTAATTTCCATCTTCAGGATGGGATGTTGTGTCATTTGGACCATATATGTGTTCCATCAAGTGAGCGAGTGAAGTTGATCTAGGAAGCCCACTACAATCGAGTGGCAAGACACTTCGATGTCGAAAAGACAGTGGTAATGTTGCAGAAACATTTCTATTGGCTGAAACTTTGACAGGAGGTCAGCAAGTATATCAAGTCCTACACTGCCTACACTATTGCCAAATTGAACACTAAGAAAAAAAAAGCATGTACACCCCTCTACCTACTCCTGATAGGCCATGGGAATCCATCTCCATTGACTACATGTTGGGCCTCTAATCCACCAAGTGGGGAAATGACTGTGTTTTTGTGGGTGTTCATCGCTTTTCTAAGATGGTGATTCTGGCCACCTGCAAGAAGAGAATCATAGCAGAGGCCACTACCAAGCTCTTCTTTGAATGAGTCTGGGTACATTTTGGAATCCCAAAAACCATTGTCTTAGATCGGGACAGATGATTTCTCATCACATTCTGGTCAAGCCTCTAGTCAATGCTAGACACCAAGCTCAACAAATCCATGACCTTCCACCCCCAGAAAGATGGCCAAACCGAGGTGGTAAATCAAATGATCGTGCATATACCACGCATGTAGAATTCCAAGAACCCTCACATATGGGATGAGATTCTTCCCTATGTCCATCATAGCTACAATTGAGCCCTACATAGATCAACTAGACACAACCCCTTTTAGGTGTGGTTGAGATTCCAACCATTGGGTACCATAGATGTTTCACTACCCCTTATGGTCACCTTGACTGACTCATCTCCTACTCCAACTGAAGTTGAAAAAGATACCTGGTTCATTGAACGAATCCAACACATTTGCCAATAGGGTCAGTATATCCTACATAAGTCCAATGAGAAGCACAAGTAGTGCCATGATCAACATCAGATGCCACATAATTTTCAGGTGGGAGACAAAGTTTGGTTTCATTTTTATAAATAATGCCTTACCAAACCCCATCAGAAGCTTCTCCCACTCTGTTATGGGTCGTACACCATCACCAAGGTTGTGGGTGATAATTCTTTTGAGATCAACATTCCTCCTTTCCTTGGCCTACACCCAGTGTTCAACGTGGATCTACTTCGACCTTATTTCCCACCATTATTGGACAACTCAGAGATAGCAGAACAACTGACACCATCAGAGCTCAACTGTTATAACCCTAATTTGCACCAGACATGCATACCTAGCAGCAAGCCATCTTACTTACTATTTTTTCCAAGCCAATATTGAATAGCTCTTCTTAAAAAAGAAATTTTTGAAGATGGATGCGCCCTACACCACTATTTCCCACGTATGTATGCTAGCTTCATCACTACTTCCCATGTACATACACTAGTTGCACCATTACAACCCATGTATACCCACAAAAGTTGCAAAAAAAAAAAGTTGCAAGGGAATACGGGCTTTTGGGTAGTTTCCTAACCAATTGACTACCCATAGCCCGTCACCCAATGGAATAACTATATTTTTGGCATATAAAATAAGGTGTTGAGGTCCCATTCCAAGGAGAAGCATGAAAGCAGTGAAACTCTGCCCATTTCCTAATCCCCCCTTGCCCCAAGAATTTGTAGCCACATTGTGAGTTTTGAGCCAAAATTCCCTATTCTTTCCCTTTTTCCTCATCCATAAGCCTATGCCCATACTCTAGAGAAAAATGTGAGAGAAGAAGGATACGTGGAAGCATTTGGAGCTTGGTGAAGAGGATCCCAGGACCAGGTTTGAGGAGCAGTCGTCGATTTTGTTTTGTAAGTAACTTTATGAGATTAATATAAAGAAGTACTTTTGTCGTCCCGCCATATGATGTGTTTAATATGTATGATTGATTTACATTTTGTTATGACATCTAACCCATTAGTTTATATATACAATGCATGTTCATAGTTTCTTGTTTGTCTTTTGGTGAATGCAGGTCAGCCTTGGGAGGAGATTTGTAGTCGAGAAGTGACCGAACACATTAGGATCGACATCGGATGCGGAGTTTAAGGTAAGACTATCGGATCCCTATAATTTGTACTTTATATATGAATGTGGGGTATTGTTAGGATAGTTGTTAAAAGTAGGAGACTTTAGACGATTAGATCTGCCTACAATTTAGAACCCTAGTGTAGTCCGTAGGGGGTTTTTCCCACTATAGCATAATTGGCGACCATATTGGGGAGCCTCTAGGGTTTTTAGGGAATTTTCATTTTTGGGTATCTTTAATTTGTTTATTTACTATTTATTGAGTTTTTGTAAGTTTCTATGTCTTTAAGGGATTTTGGTTTTCCATACCAATAATCCCTGCCTGGTTTGCTTGACTATTAATTTTTATTTTTAGAGAAGTCACAGAGGTGTACGCGGCATGCAGTGGGTCTGCACATGTACATACACGCCCTATATTTGGACAACCCGCGTACATACACAGGCTACTGAAGTATCAGTTGTGTGCTTGTGTTAGGAAAATATTTTTTAAAGAAGAGGTAGTCATCATCTTCCTTCAATAAAGCCATATTTCTCAGGTGTTTTCTCGATTTATCCCTAGTATCTATTTCTTGTAGTATTTGGCCTAGGTCTAATAGCAGTTAGCTTTTTCTTTATCAAAATTTCTTGTTTTCTTAATTAGGGTTTGAGACAAGTTTTGTGAGTTTTTTCTGATTAACTTGTTTAGTATTGTCAGTAACTCTCAGTGAGCTGTAGTAGACCAGAATTTGGTTTTGGGTCTTGTCTTGTCTTCACTTTTCCCCTTTTACTCACTTTAGAAGAAAAGAAAAGAATTCATTTTCAAGTTTCTTATTTTGGAGCATAAAAAAAAAAAAAGTTTTCAGTTTCTTGTTTGGTTAAGTAGTTAGGTTAGTTGTTTTTTTAGGAAGAAGAGTGCTTTCTTAAGTTCTTCATTGAATACTTAGGACTTTAAGCAGCTTGCAGTCGAGCGAAATTAAGTTTTGAGTTTTTCTTTTAAAAGATATTAGAGAGAAAATTTAGTTAGAAAAGATGGTTAAAGAGTGTTCAATTTGCAAATCTTCTTTTGTTGAAAAATAAGTAATTTTGTTTCCATCATTTGTTCTTCTCTTTCGTCTCTTTATAAACAACATTAGTTTCATTTTCGTTCCTTTGACTTAAGATAAACCACTTAAAATTAACGCTGAATTAAAATTAATCAGACTTTGTGTTTGTAGGGTCCATTAACTAGATTAGGCTAGAGCCTTGATTTAGGTTGGAGAGGAAACTCTTCAAGGCTATAAAAAAAACATAGGAGTCTGTTCTAGGGAGTGAAGAAGTCTAGTAACATGGAAACTATCTGAGACCCACCTCTAACACAGTCACTAAACACGAGGTCACGTGCAGAAAGGTAGCAGAGATAACCCCTCCAAAGTCGGACCAATTGTAGTGGAGGAACACATGTGGATGACTTATCCTGGGATTACGTTGATCTCATTTTTCACAGAGCTTCGTGGGTCTCGAATCCATTCGAGGTCCTCAATCATTTTCCATATTAATTTCTTTTGATACCCTCGATAGGTTTCGGGCTTGATACCCTGCTCATTGCAGTCCAGCCGACTGTCGACTGTACCCGCCTGGTAGTTGTTCACGAGCTGGCAACTTAGTTTCCTTTGATTTTAGGGACTTACATAGGTGACTGTGGGGGTATACCGCAGTACCTAGGGTAGACATCGGGCCACACTTTGTAGAGTATACCCAGAGGGTGCTTTCGTGTTCGAGTTTCACTTGCACTAGTAAGTTTCTCTAGTGTTGGTTGTTGTAACTATTCTTCCAACTAGTAATAGTGGTTTGCTTACTGCATGTCATAGGAACTTTTTCTAGTGTGTGTTTTGGTCTTCAACGTTAGAAATCCTTAGTGCGTCATTAATATTCTCACACAGTGGAATATCAAGAGCTCTTTCGGTTGTAAAGGATTTTGGGCCTACCGCCGGTTATCTTGGAGCCACCACCGCCATCGCGAAGGCGAATACTCGACCAAGAAGGGTCATTTAACGTGACCGGGCCACAAGAAGTTGTACCCAAGCCATCTCCAAGAGGAGAACATTCGTTTCCAGAGGGACCAACTATTTCAGACCTTAGAGCGGAAGATCTCCGTCCATATAAATCTCTGATCACTGACTTATCGGTGCCACTTCTGAGACAGATTGCCCCTCCAAGGGTAACGCATCATGAGTGTCAGATAATCCCACAAGAAACGATGGGAAAATGGTGCTACTTAGATAGGGAGTCCTCATAATCCCTCAATGGTTGCCACAACTGGGGGAGTTTTGCCTCCTAACTCACCTTCACAGGTCTAGGCCACTATGGTATTGACCACCTCTCCCTCGGGCAGTGGTCCGATTTCTTCCATGGAGACTATCACTACATCATTTATGCAGAGTGCGACGGGACCTCCATTTTCATACGGGATGCCCAACTTTGACAGGAACTTGGTCCTTTCCTACTCCACCTTACATACTTTGGGTCTGGGGCTAGGGAGATCAAACGCTCCTCTTCAAGGGTCCATGGGGGGCACCTCATCCCCCTATAACGCTTTCCCTTACAGCGGGGGTCATATACCTTCGTCGTCCCCCTCACTTGGTAGTGCTTCTCAGCAACCCGTCTGGCCAACCATGAACTACAACCTGTCCAGAGAAGGTAGTCTAGGACCTTCTTCTAGTACCACACCAATGGGTTCTTTTTCATTCTCTTTGTTCGGTGCGTTTGGTAACAACACATTCTCTTCAGTTGCAATCTCAATCGAGGGAAACCCTCGTTTTGGATCACAAAATCCTATGCAGGGTACTATTCCTGCATAGGGGGCACACACTTCTCAAGGACCTTAGAATCCGTGGTAGGGATCAGTTCCCTTGTTAGGGATTTTGAACGGGGGCAACCCCTTCCATAGCCAATGGAACCACGGGCAAGGCTCAACACCTATGCCCATCAGATCGGCAGGGGGAAACCCTTTCCAGAACCTTTGGAACACTACGTCGGGAGAAATCCCTTCTCAGCCCTCAATGTTCTACTACGTGAGTTAGTCGATGATGTCTCAACAAGTGCATCATCCAAATGTCGTCCTATGACATGGTTTTTACCAGAACCCAGGCCAACAGCCTAACTTTTCTTAGACACCTGGTGCCAGCCAAATCCCAGGCTTCTATCCTCCTGCACATACTCAACAACCTAAGCTACCATTTTTGGCAACTTTGCATTTTCCAGACTTGTCAAGATTATTGAATGACCCAATCTGTCACGATCCACATTGGCCTGCTATGTTGACCAAGTTTCCCTCAGACATTGTTGGCAGCCATATTAATCTCTATTTTTACAAGCTGCCTACACAAGGTTTTTAAATTCTCGTCACTCGTCACAACCTTTTTCATTAAACAATGCTTGTTACTCGTTGCTTTCTGCATGCCTTCTTTTCGATTTTGTTTTCATGACTGTGAGCATGAAAACTCACAGCTGGAATTCATGTTTGATTTCATTAAAGGATTAAGGTTCATATGGTTTATCGTCGATTTGTCTTATTTTGTTATGAACATGGTTGTGTCCATGGTTATAACCCCTTGGTCTCGAACACACCTTGGTTACATATGTATTAAACCAGCACCCATTTAGCATTCGACTAATGCTAATGGGGTTTTAATTTATAAAATATTTGATTCAATTGTTTATTTGACATATTGATTTTGTGATCAAATCATGGATATGCATACGATTGTTTTCACTTGTTATGATCTTTGTGTGTACCATTATGCCGAGGTGTCATTCCAAGTACAACATGGTATTATGTTTTTGCAACGCCTTGATCTACATGACTTTTCTCACACGCATAGCAATTAACACTCCCGCCTACCATTTTGAGTCGTCTTTGCATTACGTTGGGGAAGCTTGGGGCAATGGCTCTATTCTTGTTCTGTCAAACCCTATCGCCAAATCCCTTATCAATTCCTTGATATTAGCCATGGCCCCTGTGGTGAGAATTGAGCCCAGCGGTGTCCAGACATTGTTATCATTTGATAATGCTAGCGTGTCTTTGTTGAAAAGTTCAAGGGTTTTAATTCAGTTGCTCAAGAATTCACGCTAACGTTCGATGGTTGTAGAGCTAAAATAGGAGATGTCCAGCTTGAGTTAAAYGAAGATTTTATTATCCAAGCCACTGGTCTGCCAGTCGTGGGAYGAAAGTGGTTTAAAAACTCAAAGGTTGAAGAGGTTCCCTGGTCATTGTTGTTCACCTCAAGGAGGATTACCAGCWGCGACCGAGGTATGCCCGCTTCAGCTCTAAAACCTAGATGGCACGATCTATTAGCTATTGTTAAAYAGTTCATTACCTGTGAGGGGAGATATGGTTTGGTTTTCTTATATCACTTGCGGTTGCTCATGAGTTTTATCGATTTCCCCCTAAACATGCCCTATTTTCTCCTTTGAAGTCTATACAAAATGGMAAAGCATTTTAAAAGGAAGAAATGTGATTCTAGCCTGTTCCACCATTGTTTGATCAAGATTATTATTGTACATCAGTTGAAATTAAACGATGATTGTTGGGATGCCTTCCTGTTAAGGAATGGTTTTGTTAGCAGTGAAATAGGACAGGTTGACAAGTCTGTCGTCACAGAAATCCTCGTCGAGCCTACCATCCCTCCTCCTTCGCTCTTTCCCTGTGATCCTATTTCTAATGTGGAACCCTCAACCTATCYTGACACTACCCAACCTGACACTCTAYAAGATTCGTATCCCAAAGGTGGTGTTAAGTCTGTTAAAAAKTCTGCAAAGAAAAAGTGTAAAGGCAATGTTGATATCAATTATAACAATAAAAGATCCGCTCGTTGGGTTTCACGATGTGCCCGAAATAAACCTAAGCTCTATGCAGACCAAAACACAATTGTGTTAAGTGAAGATTATGATTCAAAAATTGAAAGATTTTTAACTGAAGAATATCCATATTCATATGGACTTTTCTCTGGTAAACCCTATGATTATGTTACAAACCTTCCACCGTGTCTTAAAGATAATCCCGATTTTCCTGGAATCAAACTCAGTAGTGAACCTACAGGTCAAATGGAAAATTCCCCACCTGTTAATACTATCACTAATAATACACAGTCTATTCAGCCGCAATGTAACAAATGTCAAGCATGGATCGATAGGTATTACAAAGACGTGCCTTTACTTCAGTCTCGGCTAAAATCCTTGGAAGACCAGGTGAATTTGTTAACGAAAGAGAATGGAAGACTTCAAACCATAGATCAAACTAAAGATAAACGACAAAAAACCACAGGGTCTGTTTTTTTTAAGAACATGGAAGCAGCGACTGCCATTGTAAATTCAAAAATTGCTTGATTAAGTTGAATCCCTTAATCTAAGGTATGATGTTTAAAAATAAGTTTAGGATGATTTTATCTTTTTTTTAATTAGAATACATGATTTGTTTGCACATATTACCTCTAGTCTGTTTTGATTGATTCAATAAAATACGAATCTAGTTATAATTATAACTAGCTACAGAATCATGAGATTATGTAGCTAGTTACTAGAATTTGAATTTCTTGTTTTTGTAACCAAAAATGCAATCTGAAATCTTTTATTCTTATGTCTTTTCAGGAACCTATGATTTCTAAAGGAGATTTGAACCATTGGTGGCATCTCTCAGCATGCTATTTTTTATGTTGTTTTAGAGTAGGCTGTTAGTTTTGATATCAAGTAGAATCTGGGATGTTGCATCCCCCACAATTTTTGGAACAAATTAGATGATATCCATAGGAAACGTTTTGATCCTGTAACCTATATAAATGTGTTGTTTTGTAAATTAAAAACCATCGTTGCCTGGGAGAAAAAACTATGGATTTATGATTAACAGACTTGAATGGAAATTGATATTTGCACAACTTTAGCTTCGATATATTGTATTTTTATTCAAGTTATGGTCATTTCGATTTGTAATTAAATTGTGACTACTTTAGATATCATGGTTTATTATAGATTGGTGTGATGAAATTTATATGATTTCCGTGTTTTATGTCCCTTATATTATATACAGCAATTACTCTGTTCAAATTTGATGATTAGAAGATTGATCTTCTTTATTCAATGAGCAGTTATATACAAATTTTTACAGCCATATTTATCTCAATGTGACCATTTGTAAAATCATAAAATTGCTATCAATACTTCTCTTATATGTTGTATCATTAGCATTCCATCACTTCTTCTTCGCTTTTACGAGAAGCGTTCGTAATATTTGTTGTGGTTTACCCCATCAAACAGCGAAATTGGATACTGTACATAGGACGAATAGGAGATAAGATTACAGGTCAGTTTGCTAGTTTTATTTTATTAGTTTAATTAATATAGAAAGTTCCTGTAATCTAAACACATTTTACTATTCATCTCTATTTTCAATTAGACAGTTAGCTATTTCGTTTCTTGTTTATAAAAGTTATAAAAAATAAAAAATATTGAATGATAGTTTTGTTGTCATAAATCAATCCATATTTGAGTTTCACAGATTTAGATTAAAATTTGCATTCTGTAAATATTACACATATATTAGAGATATAATCCTATAGATATATTGTAGAGCTATTTTATAAATTTTAGTTAGTGAACTGTAGGTATATTGTAGATTTGTATATAGTTTTCAGCGAGTGTTTTTTATTAAGTTATCTTCTTTAGTTTTGTTTTTCACTTTCTTAGGACTTAGATCGGCTAACGGAGCCACTAAACCCATCGAAGTGGATTAATCCAAACAGTTTGGGTTAAGTAGACAACCCTGGACCGGATTCACTCCTCCAGTTGACGAGCGGTCAATTTCGCCTGACAACAAATGGCGCTAGAAGGAGGGCCTGAAAATTATTAATGGCACGAGGTGGTCGTAAGACTCCTCCACCACCTACCCAATCACCTATAGTGACTAGAAGTCATTCAAATTACAACATTGTCCCTCAAACAACAACCACATCAAATGACGATCTACGGATCACAGTTGAACCAGTAACCCCAAATCCTACTGGTGGTGACATACAAGAGATTGTTCGTCAATCTCTCATAAGAACACACAGTGCCTTCGCCCGTTTAAGACAACCAAACCGACCTTTGGACCAACCATTAGACTTATCTGATATCAGAGAACAACTTGGAGGCACTAACCTTATGTTAAACCCTACAGATCCAGTCCTCACTCCTACAGCAAGAGGACCTGGTATACCACCATCACCACCTCCTTCATATCCTTTTTCTTCTGGAGAAAAGTCTTCTGACGAAGGCAGTTCCTCATCCCAGCTTTCGACACCACCCACACCTATGGCCAACCAGAAAAATCCAGCCAGACCCTGGCTCGACCAAGATGCAGTCGTCATACCTGGGCCTCAGCATCCCTTACCCAAACACCCAGAGAAATGGCTCCCTAAATTTGACCCGGACTCTAAACAGATCGCCGAAGATCACATCAAAAAGTTTATGTTATCCATTAGAATCCATAGTGTCAAGCACAAAGACATAGTATGTAGATTGTTTCCCTACACCTTTGAGGGCAATGCCTCTACCTGGTACTTTTCCCAACAACCCCACACCATCATGTCATGGGAGAAATTTGAATCCTGTTTTCTTGAGAAGTTCGGAGATGACAAGTCTCCAGAATTTCTAGTCATGGAGCTTTATAGTTTAAGAATGAACCCCAAAGAGAATATCAAAGACTTTAGTCAAAGGTTATTAACACTAAAAAACCGAATCCCTATGGATTCGATGCCTGCTGAGAATCTTATCATAGCATATTATACGAAAGTCTTACAAAAGCATAGCCATTTGGGTAAAGAGATCTAAGAAATCCATGTTGTTAGAAGCCTTCGAAGAAGCTATTCAGATCAAGAAAGACATCCTCAGTTTAAAAGACACTACTAGCAACAAAATAGAGACTAGTTCATCTTCCAAAAAGAAAATTGAAATCCTCCCTAGACCTTCCCAAAACAAAGCCCAACCTGAAAGCTCAGATTTAGAAAAATTACAAAAAGTCGTTCAAAAACTGTCCAATCAAGTTATAGACTTGAAAAGGACAGTTGAAGAAGCTTCTTCAAGCAAAGGTCCTTACAAACCCCCATTTAGGAAGCCTTTTCCCACCAACCGACCTAATTCAAATATTGAAGGCCTAAATCTAGAAAGTCTGCAATTCGCTATTCAAACGATTCTAGAAGCACAGGATAACTTGATGCCTCCTGAGATCCCTGAGGAAGTAGTTGAACAAGAGACAGTAGAAGAAGATGAATCCTCTCCGAACATTTTTGGACATTTCTCAAATAGTATTTTTCAAGCTAATTTTGAAACAGTGCATCCTTACAATACTAGGAGTAAGACAACAAACAAGTCTTCTTCTGAAATCACTACGAATTTTCCCCCAAAGCAGTCTAAATCCACTGAGACTAAACAGAATTATGTAAACCCAATCTTAGATTATGATTTGGTTGAAAATCTAAAGAAGCTAAGGGCTAATATTTATGTTTATGAATTATTAAAATTCCCTTTTCTTCTACAAAAAATGCTACAGAATATTGCAGAGAACAACAAAAATGTCAATCCAAGAAGTAATAAAGGTTTTCAAAAAAACCCCAAAGTTCCTCAGAAGGCCTCTACCAAGACTACTTCTGATTCTCACGAGAAAAGAGACCTTCCTGTAAATAATGTAACAAATGTAGATAAATTAGTTTTAGAGGTCGTGAGTAAAAAGCAACAAGCTTCCACCATTAGTACTCACAGAAATGTCCCTCCATTTTTGTTAACTTTTGAAATCTTCAATAGAAACATGCACAACTGTATGGTAGATTCAAGAGCGTCATCTAACGTAATTCCATGGTCTGTGTCTCAGAATATTAATGCTGAAGTTCAACCATCCACCTTGAAGATCATCCAGCTTGATCGAACTAGTGTTAAAGTTATAGGTGAATTGAGAAATGTGCTTATAAGATTGTCATCTAACCCTAAAGTTCATCCAGTGATTGATATTATTGTTGTAGATATCCCAGAAGTTTATGGTTTGTTTTCAATCAGAGACTGGTCAGAACAGCTACATGGCTATTTCGTGATGGATTGGTCCCACTTGTGGCTGCCCGAGAATGGAAATCCCAACAGAATCAAGGTAAATTGTGAACGTTACCTAAAGTTTATAGTGATAGATTTAAATGATCCCAATGAGCCATTTACACCTTCTACCGATTCACCCGAAATACAAGGGATGGATACCTTTTTCGGCAATTTCATGGATGAAACTTCCGCTATCACTAACCCAGAACAACGGTCTGAAATTTTGACATATATGCAGCCAGCAGCTTCTACCCAATGGTCACATGCACCCAAAAAAAATCAAATATGGTCTCTTTACTTTGACGGGTCAAAATCCAAGGAAGGAGCTAGTGCAGGCTGCGTGATTATTGATCCAACAGGTAACAAAACCCTGATTGCGTGCAGGTTAGAGATTGAATGTACAAACAACACAACAGAATATGAGGCTTTATTGCAAGGCCTCAAGAAAGTATTATATATGAACGTTCAAAATTTGACTGTCTTTGGTGATTCGAAAATTGTGGTTAGATAGGTAAAAAATTCTATCCACTATTTATCTCTGCAACTTAAAAGCTACCATTCTGAGGTATGGAATTTGATGAATAAGTTCTCTGCATTTAACATAAATTATATTCCTATATTGAATAATTCGGAAGCAGACTTGTTAGCTAATGTAGCTTCGAAACTTTTCCCTGCAAAAGGCTTATATCCAAATGCATTCTCCATCGAACTGTTGTTCAGACCATCCGTCCCTGACAACATCACGAATTGGAGAGTCTTCGATGACGACCAACAGATTATAAGTTTCCTGCATATGGAAGAAACTTTCCAAGGCGTAGTAATCGACGAAGGTACTCATGATGAAAGTCTTCGTGACTTTATGATAATACCAGATCCAAGATCTCCTAAATCTTCATCAGACATGGTAAATTCTATCCCGAAATCTATAGTTAGATTAGAAAAATTTTATGATCTTCACGACAAGTTCAAAAAATCAGTGAACTGTAAAACGAATAGTTCCTCTTTAACGCATGAAAAAGTAAACTTGGGAACTAAAGACAACCCATAGTGCATTAATTTAGGGGTAGGATGTTCTGAACAAGAAAAAACAGTGTTTATTAAATTGTTTAAGGAATTCAAAGATGTTTTTGCTTGGACGTATGACGACCTAAAAACCTTTGATCCTAAAGTCATACAACACGTTATTCCAATGAAACCCCAAACCCAACCTTTTCAACAAAAGTTAAGGAAAATGCATCCAAAACTCGAACCAGCTATCAAGAAGGAATTAAATAAACTCTTGAATGCTAAGATAATCTTCCCAGTTAGGCACATGCAATGGGTCTCTAATCTTCTCCCTGTCCAGAAAAAGAGTGGTGAAATCCGACTATGTGTTGATTTCCAAAATCTTAATCTAGCATCTGATAAAGACAACTACCATGTCCCACCCATGGAACAGATCCTTCAACAGGTATCTGGTTCTGAAATATTATCCTTATTGGATGGTTTTTCAGGGTATAAATAAGTCTTGATATCCCTCCAGACCAACTTAAAACTACCTTCCACATTGCATGGGGCACCTACGCTTATAGGAAGATGCCATTTGCACTCATAAATGTTGGTGCCACTTTCCAGAGAGCTTGCCGAGGCTTAATCAATCAATCTGTCATAGTTTACCTGGACGACGTTACTGTCTTCTCGAAAAACAAATAAGATCATCTAGCTCATTTAAGATCCATTCTACAACGATGTCGTAAGTACGACATTTCTTTGAATCCTAAAAAATCTATCTTCGCAGTAGAACAAGGTAAACTCTTATGATTTATTGTATCAAGAGAAGGGATGATTATCGACCCTGAAAGAACTCAATTCATTTCGAAACTCCCCCCTCCCTCGTAAAAAAAGTCTATGCAATATTTCTTAGGTCAGATAAACTTTGTCAGGAGATTCATCCCCATCTTTTCAGAAATGGTGAGACCATTAAAAAACCTAATAAAAAAGGATGTACAATACCATTGGGGACCTTTAGAAAACCAGGCTTTTAATTCGATAAAAAGGCCATAATAAATGCCCCTTCTCTAATGAGCCCCGACTTTTCGCAAGACTTCACTCTCTACACATTCGCTTCTGACCACTCTTGCGCCGCTGTCCTAACTCAAAAGAACGCTAAAAACAATGAAGTCGTAATTGTCTTTATGAGCTCAGCCTTCAAAGGGGCGGAACTTGATTACCCAACAGTAGATCAGCAAGCCTATGTTGTTTTTAAAGAAGTAAATCACTTCCGATCTTATCTTTTGAAATCTAGGACGAAAATCATTATCCCTTACCCGGCTGTCAGGAATCTATTAGTATAGAAAGAACTAGGCGAAAAAAGGGAAAACTGGGTCACATCCTTACAAGAGTATGACATAGAAATCACCCCAACACAAATAGTGAGAGGTCAAGGATTATGCAAGTTATTCGCTGACTCAGTTGTAGGACAACAAGAGGAAAATGATATGTTGAATCCAAGACAACACTACCAAAATTTAATCTGATGTGCACAAAACCCTGTTAGTTCCTGGTATGATGATATAAAATTTTGTCTTGAACATGGGTCAGCTCCCCGTCACCTGGATCCCACAAAAATAAGAGCGCTAAGACTAAAATCTGCTACCTTTCAGCTGATTAATGGTATTCTGTTTCATCAAAATTTTGATGGAATACTAATGCGTTGTCTTGAGAAAGATGAAGCAGAAAAGGTCTTATTGGAATTGCACGCAGAAAAAGCTGGTGGGCATTTTGGTGGAGATACCACTGCCCATAAAGTATTAAGAGAAAGTTACTACTAGCCCACACTTGTTAAGTATTCTCATGCTTTGTGTCGCAAGTGTGTAATTTGTCAGAAAGCATCCGGACGGATACAGAAACCAGCCTTCCCTCTACAACCTGTTTCAGTAGACTCCCCTTTTCAGCAGTGGGGTCTAGATATTATAGGTCCAATTAATCCGCCATCCTCACAACAGCATAAGTTTATCATAACAGCCACAGATTACTTCACCAGGTGGTCCGAAGCTGCCCCATTAAAAGCTATAAATACTAGTCAGGTAATAGTTTTTTTGAATTCAAATATTATTACTCGTTTTGGTATCCCTGACTGCCTGGTATTTGATAACGCTTCCTATTTTTCGTCTCTTGAGATGAGTGATTTCGCTCTAGAAAAAATAATTAAACTAAATTATTCTGCCAGCTATTACCCTCAAGGCAATGGATTGGCATAATCAACTAATAAAAATCTGATCAAAATTATCAAGAGAATGGTCTCTGGAAACCATAAAAATTGGCATAATGCACTGTTAAACGCAATCTGGGCTGATAGAGTGACTCCAAAAACTGTTGTGGGTAACTCACCTTTCTTTCTTGTTTACGGCAGAGAGACAATTCTACCACCACATATTCTCCTTCCCTCTCTATAGCTATCGCAGAAAATACAAGAAGAGGATTGTCCCCCTTTGGAGAATCGAATTAATGCTTTGTTAAAATTAGAAGAAGTGAGGGCTCAAGCGAAATGGAAATTGGATCAACATCAACTCGTTGTTAAAAGCTAGTTCAATTCCAATTCTACCTCTGACAAAAATTTTGAGGTAGGTGACCTTATCCTAAAATGGGACAAACTGCATGAGGGAAAAGGAGAGCATACAAAGTTTCAGAACTTGTGGCTAGGACCATTCTTGATTGTTGAGAAATTGGGTCCCAGCTCCTTCCGATTACAGAATTTAGAGGGACAGCCAGACACCTATCCGGTGAATGGCCAAGCTCTAAAAAGCTATTTCACCTGATGACACTCCCATGTACACTGTGTAAATATTTTTTTTTGTTTTGCTTGCCTTTTTTTTTCTTTGTTGTTTTGCTTTGATTCTTCCCTTATGCTTACCAGTTTTTATTTTGAGACACACATACCTGCACCATGAACTGTTTCAGACAAAGAGAACAGAAAGATTTCCCCTCTGAAATAACTACTGAAGATTGTTAAAACATCAATTATGATATTTTTCTGAGGTTTGCAGCCATGTTAAAGAAAGCTTGTTGTTTGAAAAACGTTTCTTGATTTCAATCTGTAACTGAAGCTACTCACGATCATCCATAAAAATTTCTTCTTACGTTGTCCCTCTTCCTTAAGAGAACAAATCAGAGATGTCTCCCTGCCATCAAAAGTCGGTTTATTAATAAACTATCTCTAGACCTTAATGAAGGACAGTTAAAAAAATTATTCAAGGTCTGTAATTCTTAAAATATGTCCAAAATTCGGATTTTCAGCGTCACCTCGCTCTATTAAATATCTTTAAATTTAAATAAATCTTTAGAGAGCTGTGGGAAGTGCTTGTAAACCCACCGGGATACTGAAAAGGTCTGCTGGCAGTAGGTAAATGCATGCATGATGCCAAGATAACTTCGTCGGGGTACTGAATAGGCCCGCTGGCAGCGAAGCAATGTCAGGTATATGAAAATTCTCAGATATGGAATCTTTTGACCTTAAATGTCCTTCATTCTAATCTAGAACTTCTTGGCAGGATACAGATATCGGAGTGGGTTAAATGACATCCCTGTCGAGGCTATGGACGTCTGCTGGCAGCAACGGTTCTATCAACAGTATTGAAGATTTTAACTTTAACATCGTGACTCTCTTTTGTCGATATTGTTATCAGTTTTCGTCTTTTAAAATAACAAGCAATCTGAAACTGGAATGTTTTATAATTGACAATGATGTTCAAACAGTTTCTTAGTTGTTTTCGATTTTAAGTTTTTTCTGATTATCCTAATCTGGACTCATTCGTTTGGTAGAGATAACTGCTTCTACCAGTGTGTCGCCATTGTTGGCAGCCATATTAATCTCTATTTTTACAAGCTGCCTACACGGGGTTTTTAAATTCTCGTCGCTCGTCACAACCTTTTTCATTAAACAACGCTTGTTACTCATTGCTTTCTGCATGCCTGCTTTTCGATTTTGTTTTCATGACTGTGAGCATGAAAACTCATAGCTGGAATTCATGTTTGATATCATTAAAGGATTAAGGTTCATATGGTTTATCGTCGATTTGTCATATTTTGTTATGAACATGGTTGTGTCCATGGTTATAACCCCTTGGTCTCAAACACACCTTGGTTACATATGTATTAAACCACCACCCATTTAGCATTCGACTAATGTTAATGGGGTTTTAATTTATAAAATCTTTGATTCAATCGTTTATTTGACATATTGATTTTGTGATCAAATCATGGATATGCATACGATTGTTTTCAATTGTTATGATCTTTGTGTGTACCATTATGTCAAGCTGTTATTCCAAGTACAACGTGGTATTATGTTTTTGCATGGCCTTGATCTACACGACTTTTCTCACACGCATAGAAATTAACACTCCCACCTACCATTTTGAGTCGTCTTTGCATTACATTGGGGAAGCTCGGGGCAATGGCTCTGTTCTTGTTCTGTCAAACCCTATCGCCAAATCCCTTGTTGATTCCTTTCTATTAGCCATGGCCCCTGTGGTGAGAATTGAGCCCAACGGTGTCTAGACATTGTTATCATTTGATAATGCTCAAGGAGACTTAGAGAGGAATGGCTGGCATGTCTTTATTGAAAAGTTCGAGGGTTTTAATTTAAAAGTTGCTCAAGAATTCGGGCTAACATTAGATGGTTGCAGAGCTAAAATAGGAGATGTCCAGCTTGAGTTAAACAAAGATTTTATTAGCCAAGCCACCAGTCTGCCAGTCGTGGGACAAAAGTGGTTTAAAAACTCAAAGGTTGAAGGGGTTCCTTGGTCATTGTTGTTCACCTTGAGGAGGATTACCAGCTGGGATCGAGGTATGCCCGTTTCAGCTCTAAAACCTAGTTGGCACAATTTGTTAGTTATTGTCAAACAGTTCGTTACCTATGAGGGGAGATATGGTTTGGTTTTCTTATATCACTTGCAGTTGCTCATGAGTTTTATCGATTTCCCCCTGAACATGCCCTATTTTCTCCTTCGAAGTCTATACAAAATGGAAAAGCGTTTTAAAAGGCAGAAATCTGATTCTAGCCTATTCCACCATTGTTTGATCAAGATTATTATTGTACATCGATTGAAATTAAACGATGATTGTTGGGATGCCTTCCTATTAAGGAATGGTTTTGTTAGCAGTGAAATAGGATAGGTTGACAAGTCTGTCTTCATAGAAACCCTCATCGAGCCTACCATCCCTCCTCCTTCGCTCTTGCCCTGTGATCCTATTTCTAATGTGGAACCCTCAACCTATCATGACACTACCCAACCCGACACTCTACCAGATTCGTATCCCAAAGGTGGTGTTAAGTCTGTTAAAAAGTCTGCAAAGAAAAAGTGTAAAGGCAATGTTGATATCAATTATAAGAGTAAAAGAGTCGCTCGTTAGGTTTCACGATGTGTCCGAAATAAACCTAAGCCCTGTGCAGACCAAAATGCAATTGTGTTAAGCGAATATTTTGATTCAGAAATTGAAATATTTTTAAATGAAGAATATCCATATTCGTATGGACTTTGCTCTGGTAAACCCTATGATTATGTTACAAACCTTCCACTGTGTCTTAAAGATAATCCTGATTTCCCTGGAATCAAACTCAGTAGTGAACCTACAGGTCAAAAGGAAAATTTCCCACCTGTTAATACCATCACTGATAATACATAGTCTATTCAACCGCAATGTAACGAATGTCAAGCATGGATCGATAGGTATTACAGAGACGTGCCTTGATCCAGAATTGGATCCAGAAGCCTGATAGGGCTTGAAAAATGCTCAAAAATGAAAGTGCATGGAATGCGACAAAACCTGTGCCATTGCGTCCGTTTTGTCTTCCTAATTCCGATGGTATATTTACTTTGTCAAACGAGCTCCGTATGGAGAAGCTATCACGTTCTGTCTGAAAAGTCAAACAGGCAAAAAAGGGGATGACTGTATAGTCCGTACAGTCCATGTGTCATGCTGAATGTGCAGACCGTTCGGTCCGTACAGCTGACGTGGTGGTTCCAGAATGTGACACATGGCAGCCTCGGATGACGACATGTGGCAGCACCAGGAGGCGACACGTGTCAGGTAGATTCGGGCGTACAGAGGTATAGTTGGACCAATCCCGAGGTGACACGTGTCACGACTGGAAGGGTGACACATGGCACGGGTGACATCATCAGGTGACTTGACAGGCTGACAGGGCAGGTTGACCGAGCAGTACGGCAGTTGACGTGGACGAATCACAGGCTGACAGGTGGCAGTACGGTAGGTTGGCGTGGCAGTACAGACAGTTGACATGGCAGCAGACGTGGACGAATCAACGAATGACACATGGTGTGTTCTGGTTGGTTTTTAAGGCGCCACGTGGCCCAGTCATGGGTTGCCATGTGGCACCGTATGATTGGTTATTGGTTTTGTTTTAAAAATCGACATGGCCGGGGGTCGAACCCGCGACCTCCCGGTGGGCAGTGGACCGGTGGGGCTGGGCTAATCGCCCGCCCCCATGGTGTTCCTTGTTAGCATAACGACGAATTTTATATTTAAAATTGAATTATGGTTTGGCCGGTGATAAAAAGGGCCGGGGCTTAGCCCTAGCCCTCGGCGCCAACACATATAACCATACAACATGACCACGATGGGAGTTTTAATGGGTGCGGTTCAACGAACCAACGGTCCTATCAATACGCCATAAGACTAGGGGCTTATCCCTACCAAAATGCGTGGGGGTTTAACCCTTTGGCCCGGGTCCTATGGATAGGCCAAGAGACCAGGAGCAGAGCCAATGGAAAGGGGTCAGCGCGATGGCGCATGGCCATATGGGCCAACATATGACCGAGAAAAGGGGTGCGCGCATGGAATAAATGGGATAGCGCCCAAATAATAGTATAAAGTGGGTTTTGTTATTCCTAAAATTGGTTTTTATTATTAATTATGCCTAATTTTAGCTTATTCTCTCCATTTTTGGGGGATATTGGGCATTTTTGGAGCCCAAATTCTTGGAGGAAGTTGGAGCTGAGCAACCAACTTCAAGGCTATATAAACCAGGCCTGTTTGAGGCCATGAGTAGTCAGTCAGTGCAGAGTTATGCTGGAGAAAAACCAAGCCAAAGTCAATTTGATGCAGAGAAGCTTTTAAGGAGGAGACGCTTTCGGATCGTTTTTGGGATCTTCAGACGTTCATTTTGCGTGTTGTTTTCTTTGCAGGGTTCTAGAGATTTGGGAGAACAAGACCAGATCAGTATTGTAGCCATTTGGCATTGTAGCGATGTACTTTTGAGCATTTGAACAGAAATAAAGAAGCCTCCCCCCACAGAGAAAAGGCCCGGAGACGTAGGCAAAAGTTGTGCTGAACTCCATTATCAATCTGCGTGTTATGGTTTGTTGTCTATATTTTCATTTCAGATCTGCATATGTGTATATGGTTGTTATAGTTCTTCTTCTTTCCTCATTCTTTCACTAAGTTTCTCAAATGGTTAATTAACACATGTAAAATTAAAACTCAACCATAGTCATTTAAAAGATCCTACGGATCAAGTGGTATCAGAGCTAGTTGACGTTTGGATTTGAGTTGCATGTTAACCAGGGAAAAACTACAGCGTGGTGAAGGCGAGCTTGTTGCAGAGAATCCATTAATTGGATTGAGAAATAGAGCTTCTCAAAGCGAGAAGATGCCATCGGAAGAAGGGATTTCTCAAGATGAGAAAGAATTTCGGAAAACATTCCATGCTATGTCGGAGATGGTGACAGTTTTGTACGAAGATTATTTGGAACGGAAACGACCAGTTTTGGGTAATTCTTCAAAAGGAGAAAGTGAAGAGGAAGAGGACCATCCTCAGATTCCTCCTTCACCTCCATCAACACCTCCTTCTTCTCCTTCTTCTTCAAGTTCAAGTTCTAAATCTAATGAGAAGAAAAATGTTCATAAGAATAAACATGAAATGCCATTGTTA
>ML790061.1:331505-399287 GCA_009831015.1 Picea engelmannii
TCATCATCAGATGCACATAACAAAGCAGTGCACAATCAAATTTGCAATTTCATCTAAGTATGTGGACAAAGTAACTTGTGATGTTGTGTCGTTAAAAGAATGTGGAATGGTCTTAGGTAGCCCATATTTATATGATCGTAAGGAAATCTTCTACAGAACAAAGAATCAATATCAATTCACTAAAGAAGGTCATGATTTTGTGGTGCATTCTCATCGTGTTAAAGCAAGTAAAACAATGGAATAATTAACGAAGGCAGTGCAAGTAAGCAACAAACCAATAATTGTTTCAAATGAAGTAATAGATCTTAAGAAAGAACAAGACATGGTTGTTGAATGGAAAATCAATCATAAGTTGCTTCAAGATAAGCTCATGTCATGCATATATCTAAAGTATATCAGTTCATTTGCAGTCGTCTTTTTGATGCTTTCATTAGCAATGTTTTCTACATGGATGATAGTGGCTTCAGTAAGATGTAACAGGGTTGCAATGGATAATAATATACTGTCAGTTGTCATGATTCTGTTACAGTTGATCTTGATGAGACAGGTGTACAGGACAGAGTTCAGAGACAGAGGACAAGTCGGGTAGCCTATCCCGAGCTTGTTGACTGGTCAGTAACCTTTTGGGGACCAAAAGGTCTTTTTGTGGGGAGGTGTGATCCAGAATCGGATCCAGAAGCCTGATAGGGCTTGAAAAATGCTCAAAAATAAAAGTGCTCGGAATGCGATGAAACCTGTGCCATTGCGTCCATCTCGTCTTCCTAATTCTGGTGGTATATTTACTTTGTCAAACGGGCTCCGTATGGAGAACATATCGCGTTCTGTCCAAAAAGTCAAACAGGCAAAAAAGGGGATGATTGTGCAGTCCGTACAATCCACGTGTCATGCTGACTGTGCAGACCATACGGTCCATACATATGACATGGACGTTCCAGAATGCGACACATGGCAGCCTCAGATGACAACACATGGCAGCACCAGGAGGCGACACGTGTCAGGCAGATTCGGGCGTACGGAGGTACAGTTGGACCAATCCCTAGGTGACACGTGTCACCACTAGAAGGGTGACACGTGGCATGGGTGACGTCATCAGGTGACGTGACAGGCTGACAGGGCAGGTTGACTGGGAAGTACGGCAGTTGATGTGGATGAATCACAGGCTGACAGGTGGCAGTATGGCAGGTTGACATGGCAGTACGGACAATTGACGTGGAAGCAGACGTGGGTGAATCAGTGAATGACACGTGGCATGTTTTGGTTGGTTTTTAAGGTGCCACATGGCCCAATCACGAGCTGCCACATGGCACCGTATGATTGGTTATTGGTTTTGTTTTAAAAATCAGCATGGCCAAGGGTGGAACCCGCGACCTCCCGGTGGGCAGTGGACCGGCGGGGCTGGGCTAACCGCCCGCCCCCATGGTGTTCCTTGTTAGCATAATAGACTGAATGATAGTTTTKCTGTCATAAATCAATCCATATTTGAGTTTCACAGATTTAGATTAAAATTTGCATTYTGTAAATATTACACATATATTAGAGATATAATCCTATAGATATATTGTAGAGATATTTTATAAATATTAGTTAGTGAACTATAAGTATATTGTAGATTTGTATATAGTTTTCAACAAGTGTTTTTTATTAAGTTATCTTCTTTAGTTTTGTTTTTCACTTTCTTAGGACTTAGATCAGCTAGTGGAGCCACTAAACCCGTCGGAGTGGATTAATCCAAACAGCTTGGGTTAAGTAGACAACCCCAGACGGGATTCACTCCTCCAGTTGACGAGCGGTCAATTTTTCCCAACAACAGACATTCCAAAGTTCAAAGGTAAGCCTAACAAAGATCTATGTGATCATGTGACCGCATTTCACCTATGGTTCTCGTCCAACTCTTTGAGATACGACTCCATACAGTTGTGTCTGTTTCAACGCACTCTT
The DNA here is from genome assembly GCA_009831015.1 of Picea engelmannii. Classification (NCBI taxonomy): domain Eukaryota; kingdom Viridiplantae; phylum Streptophyta; class Pinopsida; order Pinales; family Pinaceae; genus Picea; species Picea engelmannii. Next base: position 333,444 of record ML790061.1, read on the forward strand.
ATCGAGAGTGTCACAAAATGGTACATTGAGCTCGATCGCCCAAGATACTCTACTTTTGGTGAATTAGAAATGGTTTTATTAAACCATTTTCAGTTACTTGTGAGATACGATGCCAACACGGATCTACTAGCCAACTTTGAGCAAACAAAGGTTGACCATATCTCTGATCACATCCGAGAGTGGAGGCGCTGGAAGAGTTTGATTAAAGTACCAGTTCCACCAACATTCCTGCTGGAATGGTTCCTTAAGTCTTTGGTACCCCAGCTATCCAAGGACATAGCAACGTCATGGGTATTTTTGGAGGAAGAAGCGATAATGAGATCTCAACAACTAGAGATGATTTACTCTCAGTCTTGTTTTCTTTATGAACTTTTTCTAGATGCACCACGGTCTATTCTTGATAAGACTAGACACAAGTCGGGACCACATGCTGACGACATTGTTGGTTCAACACAAGCAAAGCCCATTGATCCATTGTCAAACCAATTGCAACAATTGTCAATAGAGCAGACAGTGGTCAGGCCAACTCCTCGTTCAGTTTCTCCCCCTTCTCAAACTTCGAATGTACACAGCATGAAATCGACAAACCCAAAGGCCAACCAACAGGCTTAAGGGAAGAAAAAACAGCAAAAGAAGGGTAAGGTGGATAATAAACGTACCAATAATGTTGGAGGGGGAAACACAGAGAGAAATAAGTCGAAGTATCCGTGCAACCTCTGCGCAAAAGACCACCTGACTCACCTATTCCCTCGACTTGCAGAGGCCCAAAAGTTATTGGCACAACAACAACCTACAATGTTAACAAACCCATTTCCTCATAGGAAAAATTTAACTCAAGGGACCCCCTTCATCGTCTGGCAATCCCTCGACTTAGAACATCTATATGTTGAAAGGTGAAGCTCACATAGCTACTAGGGCACATAATTACGAAACGCCAAGTATTGTTGAAAAGGGAAAAGAAGCCAAAAACACGTATGTTCCTCTCCATATCAAGAGAACGATGGTTGAAACAATGGCATGCATCCCAAAAGGGGTGTTCAATAAGGCTTCACATAATCCAAATGCAAGGGCCGCTGACCAGAACTACTCTATGGTGGAGGATTTGTCACAAACCCCTTGCGCGATGTCTTCTTTGGAGGTCCTCCAATGCTACCCTTCTTAGAGAAAGGCTCTGCTAGCTGCCTTAGGATCCACTGAGACATGTAATCTAGGAACTATCATGCTTGATAAAACCGACTTGAAGCCTCGTCTCCCATAGCACGTCGCATTTCAGATAGTAGTGGCTCACCCCAAGAAATCGTCTACCTGAAATATTTTTTGCACGGTGGTTGATGACGACACCTCGACATGCGTGATGTCATTGGCGTGTTGGAAGGCCATTGGCCAACCCATTCTGTCTCCTTCACCTACTCTTCTTACGGATTTCGATGGTCGTTCTTTTAGACCACATGGAATCATTCCTTTTTATCTTGTGCAGTTAGGACGGAAGACCATGTCCAACAAAGTTGAAGTGGTCGATGCACCTCTCGACTACAACCTCCTGTTAGGAAGGATTTGGACATATTCCATTCATGCAGTGGTTGCCACAGTTTTTCAGCTCTTATTGTTTCCACATGAGGGTCGAATTGTGACCATTGATCAATTGTCTTTCTCCATACCTGAACCTTCATCAAGGGAATCCACAGTCCCAATGACTGATAACTCATAGCTTGACGTCGTCAACGTGGCGGTTGGTTTGTGACCACCTCTCATGGGTACTTTCAATTACCCGCCTCCTTCTAGCGATGTCAAAATGATATCGATTTTCCCTGACCAGCCTAAGGCTGAAATCTTTCAGTGTCGTCGTTCCTCACGACTTACTTTAATGATCCATGGATTCTTCCTTCCCCATCAGCCATGATGGAATGGATAGGGCACCATAGCATGTCCATTCCCTTGTTCGTGACAAAATTTTCCTACTCTATAGTCTAACAAGCTTCAGCCGACCCCGATCTAACTCCTGCACCGGAGTTAGATCCAGTTCTCGAGCCTGCCTGGGCTCAAGGTTCCCTTGCCACTACCTATTCCTTAGACTTGGTCTTGCCCTCTAACGAGGTGATTTTAGAGGCGTTGACTGGTTTGGAAAGACCCTCAGATGATCTCCATCTTAGATCATACTTCCTCCTAGAGTTAGGAAAAATAGAGGCAAGAGAATTTGTGTTGACTATGACTAGAGATAGGTCTTGTCCTATCAATCCTCTGGCTATGAAAGTAGTTTATGTAGAGGGTAATATGGAAACCATCACTAAAATGATACCTATTGATATCTCTAGAACTCTTGGCGATGTGGAGAATGTCTTCGTCGGAGCAGACTGTTCCCCTAAGGAGAATCAAATCTGTACAAATTTATTTAAAGAATTCTGCGACGTTTTTTTCCTGGTCTTACGAGGAAATTCCAACAATTGATCCAAGGATCGTTGAACATGAAATCACAACTTATCCTGATGCCAATCCATTCCAGCATAAGCTTCGTCTGGTTAATCCTCGGAAATCAACAACTATTAAAGTTGAAGTAGAGAAACTACTCAAGGTTGGTTTCATCTACCCCATCCAATTGACTCAATGGGTGTTGAATCCCATTCAAGTCAACAAAAAGCARGGTACAATTCACATATGTACGAACTTCCATGATTTGAACAAGGCATGTCCAAAGGATAATTTCCCCACCCCATTTATTGACCAGATTGTCGATGAATGCACGGGCTGCGAGGTGTTTTCTTTCATGGATGGTTTCTCGGGATACAATCAGATACAGATCAAACCTAAGGACCAACATAAAACAAATTTTATCTGTTCGTGGGGTACATTTTCTTATCGAAAGATGCCTTTGGCCTGAAGAATGCTAGAGCCACTTTTCAACGAGCCATGTCTTTTTCTTTCTATGATCTCAAACACCTAGTCAAGGCTTATCTTGATGATTTAGCATCACGATATCATAAGAGAGATGATCATCCCACACACCTCCGACTTATCTTTGAGCGATGTCGCTACTATCGGATTCACTTGAATCCAAACAAATGGAGTTTTTTCATGGCATTGGGTTGTCCTCTAGGTTTCATAGTTTCGACAAGAGGGATCATGGTCGATCCTCTAAAGGTTGAGGTGATAGTTCAGTTTCCTCCCCCATGCACAGTCCCTCAGCTTCAGAGTGTACAAGGAAAAGAAAACTTTTTACGACATTTCATCGCAAACTGTGTCAAGATCACAAAAGGGTTCATGTGTTTACTAAAGCAGGACACTCCTTTCCATTGGGATGAATTCGCTCAGCGCTCTTTCGAAGCATTGAAATGCACCCTCATGTCTTCCCCCCTGCTTCGGCCACCCAATTATAATAAATATTTCTTATTGTACTTGGTCGCTGCAGAGTCGACCATCGGCATGGTCTTTGTTCAAGAGGATGATTTGCTTGAAGAGCATGTGATTTACTACCTGAGTTGAGGCCTAGTTGGACCATAACTCAACTACTCCCATGTTGAGAAACTTGCGTTGGCAACAGTTCATGTTTTCCAACAGTTCCATCACTATATCTTGTTCTGCAAGACCACTGTCATTGTCGTTGTGAATCCATTCCAATATGTGTTGACACGACGCCTAATCGGTGGAAAGATCAATAGATGGATAGTTATCCTCCAAGAATTTGACTTGGATTTTGTTTCGACGAAATCCAAAAAATTCCTTGGTCTTTGCAAAACTCATCTCAAAACTTCTGGTCGAGTCAGGTGATGTTATACCTAAAGAGTCGCCTATTAAAGGATATATGTTTTTGATCACATATTTAGATCCATGGTATGCAGATATACTAGTCTATATCCAGACTTTGAAGTGACCCACCTCTGCTTCTCGTGATGAGCGTCGACGTATGCGCCATCAGGGAAAAAACTATCTTATTCTCGAAGACACTTTGTATCGTCAAGGTATAGACTGCATCCTTTGTCGACGTCTCACCCATGAGGAAGAGAAACTCATGCTTAATGATTTCCACACTGGAGCATGTGGCGGTCATTTGTCTAGGTTGGCAACAACCCAAAATATTCTATGAGCCAGTTAATATTAGCTTACATTAATCAAAGATTGCATTGAATCGGTCAAGAAGTGCCACCCATGTTAGATATTCTCATGGAAGATGAGGGCACATCCTGCTCCCATGTTTCCCGTCAGCACAGTTGGCCCCTTCACCAAGTGGGGGGTTGATTATACTACATGTGACCCCCCCTTAGCCAGGGGGAACCGTTATATCATCGTAGCAGTAGACTACTTCTCCAAGTGGTTTGAAGCTATGCTGACATTCAAGGATGATGGAGAGACAACAACTCTCTTCTTGTTTAATCAGATAATAGAAAGGTTCGACGTTCTGGAGGAGATTTTCACTGACCATGGTAGTCACTTTCAAAACAAAATGATGTAAGAATTAACGTGAAATCTAGGGATGAGACAAGAACACTCATCACCTTATTACCCACAAGCAAATGGTCAAGTGGAAGCTATGAATAAGTCACTCAGGACCATTCTACAATGAATGATCAATTCAGCCAAATCAAATTGGCATTTGATGTTATACTTGGCATTGTGGGCCTACCGAACATCTGTAAAGTCTGCCACCGGTTTCTCACCTTTTCAACTTGTGTATGGGTTGGAAGCAGTCTTTCCTATAGAATGCCAGATCCCATCTCTTAAGTTGGCAGTACAGTTATTTCCAAACACTTCAACGCTTGAGGAACGCTTATTATATCTTGAGCATCTCGATGAGAAATGATGTGATGCAGCCTTGGCTAACGAGGCTCACAAGAAAATAGTCAAGTGTGAGTATGATCGGTCCATTCATCCTCAAGTTTTCTCCAAAGGCGACCTTGTCCTGGTCTATGACCAAGATAAGGATCCCCTGGGGGCAGTCAAGTTCAAACCCATGATGTTTGGACCGTTCATTGTGAAGGAGGTATTAAACAAGGGCTCTTATCATCTGGTTGACTTTGAAGGGAAAGCTTTAGCGGAGCCTGGAAATGGGCTCTATCTCAAGAAGTATTACTCGTAGGTGGGTTGCCTTGGGTGAATTCTTGTATATATGTATAGTTCTTATACATTTTAGTTTTTGTCTTTTGTTTTATGGACGTGTCGTTTTTTATGTCAAATTTTTCACTGTGGCAGATGTCAAGTGAATCAGACGTGTTCGTTGGATTTGCGGATGGTGCTAGTCGACACACTCGGAGGCTTGCTTCCGGACCTTGAAAATATTCACACCCCAAGGCCAGTTGTTATCTTCTGGAGGTATCTGTTTAGGTGACGCCACTAACAATGTCGCCGAATATAGTTCATTAATAGAGTCACTTCGTGACGCCTTGTCGCATGGTATCTTTTAACTCCGGGTCTACTTTTATGCATAATTGGTTGTGTCCCAGTTAAATGGGGTTTATCGCATTTACGATCCTACTCTACATCGACGATTCCTTAGGGTATGCCTCTTAGAACGTTGTTTTAATTATATTACAAATATCTATGTTCCTAGGAGATTGAATCAAATGATAGATACTCTAGCTAATCAAGTATTAGATTGGCATATTGCACACACGTAAGAAAAAGCACACACATACACATGTAAATACATTTGTAAATAAATGTAACCCATAAGACAAAAAAGATGTAAATATATATATATATATATATATATATCAAAAGTATCAGAGTACATAGGTGGGCGCAAGCGCCTCAAACAATAATGAGTCTGGTATATAACGCGGGGCTTATAGCCTCAAAAATATACAAATAGTTCCCTCGGAATGTAAACAGTCCATGCTAAGCTAAGCATGAGGCCTGTTGGCCCTGCCATAGTGGACTATAGCATTTTCCAAACACCGAAATAGCTGGACCCAGGTCTGTGGCACCTCAACAACATGAGGCTGCATAGATGGTGAAATATCCTTGATCTTGTCCATAGGCATAGTACGAGTGTGTGTAGACAGGTTCTTCTCCACTCGTCTCAAAACTCTCTCAGCCTCTCCGGCTGGAGTTACCCCTGTTGTTGTTGTTGTTCCGGTGGCCATTGTTGTTGCCTCTGATCATGGACGATGCCTGCTCCACATAAAATCAGTAGGATGCATTGGTCCCACATATGTACATAACAGATACATAGTTGTTTGATGCTCTGCTACACATAAAAAATGAAATATATAAAAAAAAAATCAAAAATTAAAAAACTTTTAAAAAGCAAAACGTACCTAATTCTCCTCGCTCCGCTCTAGGATGTACGGGAATGTCAGGATCTCTGGAGAAGTTGATCCCGACATAGGGGTAGTGATCTATAGCCGGAATCTGTCGAGACCACCAATCAAAAAATGTATCATCGAAGGCCTCAATGTTCCTCCCTCCCCTTTGTCATGGAAACAATGTTGCCCACCTGCACACTCTTAGGAAGGAGGCCACATGCCTCTGTATTGTCTCTCGGGGACTAATACTAGGTACCCTCTCGAAGAAGAAAGAGAAAAGAACAATCTCGAACTTGAAGTTCTTGTTGTACTACCCACAACACTATGTGAGTTGTCTCTTCATGCACTATAGCATTGTTGTACTCCAATAGAGCACTCGTGCATTTAAGCATTTTACTGCGCAATGCATATGCACCCAGGAAGCCTAATGTAAAGCCGCGGATCGAGCGATCCACCCAATAAGTAAAACTATCACTTTCAGTGATAAGTTGGTGATTTTGTGGATCGGTACTTGGGAACCCACTTTATCTATTTTGGCCTCACAGTGTTTTTCGATCAACTTGGAAATGTTGTGAGGCCCAGAGGGAAAAGTACGAAGGTTGACTAGTTCCCCTCTCCTCGAGAGGTCAGTCAGAAAATAAATATCTTCAGTTGTTGGATTCAACAATTATCCCTTGAGCATAAAAGCCTATGCATCTGGGTTCCAGTAATCCACCAAGGCATTCATCATCCTGGGTTGTGCCCGCATGAGTGGACACCGAAATAATTTCCACAACTCGCATCGTTTTAATGCGACGAAACCAGCAGGGTCTTCCTCGACCATGGAATCAATGTCCTCATCCTCTCTCTCTCTCCAATGGACATACATTTTGCAAAATGAAAAGTTCAAAGGAGAGTCAAATGATGCATTTTAATTTTTTCATATGTTTGAGGATGTACACGGGCTATATTGGGGACAGTCATGTATGTACGTGGGCATAATTTTATCTGCCCGTGTGCATACGTGAGTTGTGCTTGGAAAGCCCGCGTACACACAGGGCCGACCTTTTTAAAGGTGTGCGCCCCTCCAAAAAACAAAAAGAAATGAAAAAAGAAAGATTGGAAATGCAGGAGGGACTAGTTTATACTTACTTGGTCCAAGCGGAAGTTTGTTTCATCCACTGAATCTCCTGAAATCAACTTCTTTCACAAAGGGGTGTTTTTGGATTTTTGTCAATTCTCAATTTGAAATGGTGATAATGAACTGCTAGCTTCTATTTATAGACTTTTTTGGCCCTTTTTGTCATTTGTTGACCCCTGTTGTCATTTTTTCTGGCTTGAAAATCATGTAACGGGGTTCTTGAGTTTCTCATTGGATGTTACGATATACTTCAATTTTGGTTCGGTGAATGTTTTGGGAGTTGGGGCACTTTTAAGGTCTTTTGGTGAAATTTTTTTTTTCCAACTTTGTGCATTTAAGTTAGGGTTCCACCTCCACTTGTTGCACCTCATTGTCTTTTTCGCTTTACCATAGGATCAACCCCACCGAATTGTGACATGGAACCACCATTGTTGCTTTAGAAATGTCGTAATTTAGTGGTAGAGCCTACCCTCACATGGATGCCCTAGGTAGATCCTGGTTTCATTTTGGTGTCCATGTTGTTGCTAATGACTATAGGCTCAGGATTCCTTTTAGTCTTGTCTTGATTATGAGTTTGATCCTTCACATGTATGATATATTATCACTCTTCGCCTCACCCTCAAGACTCCCAAAAAACAAACGTGTATATTTTTAAGCCCTTTTCAGACCCTCTAAACATGAAAAGATTGTCGAGCGATCTTGTTTCCCTTCACGCTCTCCAAACTAAAATTTGAAGGCACGTCTGTTCGGTGGCATTTTATCCATTTTTCGGTCTGGATGGTCAATTTTACAAATAAAGGTATACTCTAGGAACTTCGGTTCACTAGTAGAGTATTCTTAGGCATAAATTTAACCCTTTTTCGGGCCTGAGGGACTAAATTTACAAAAAAGGAACCCCCACGGAGTCCATAGTTAAGCTCTTTTCAGACTCCCTAAAAGTGAAAAGATCACCAAGTGAGCTTGTTTCTTCACACTCGTTAAACCGTTCTAGAAGAACATCGATTACAGAGTCCATAGTTAAGCTCTTTTAAAACTCCTTAAAATTGAAAAGATCGTCGAGTGACCTTGTTCTTTCACACTCATTAATTGGTTCAAAAAAACATCTACTGGCATGAGTTTACCCCTTTTTATGGCCTGCACATTAAGGAGGAAAAAGGTACACCTCAGGAGATTCGTCTCGCCAGGAGAGTTCTCCTCAGTAAATTTCACCTTTTTCAAGCTAAGGAGACTAAATCTAGAGAAAGGCAGCAAGTCCATAGTTAAGCTCTTTTCAGACTCCTTAAAATTGAAAATATTGTCGAGTGATCTTGTCTTTATCACACTCGTTAAAATGGTTTTGAATAGACGTCTTTTCGATGATAATTTATCCCTTTTTTAAACCGACTAGACTATCTTCGAAAAAGGTACCCTAGTGGAGTCTTCTTTTGCTTCAAACTCTCTAAAAATGAAAAACCACCGAGCTTACCTTCTATGGGATCATTTAAAATTACATTGAAGGATGTTATCATTGTGTCTAGTTAATCGCATTTGCATTCCTACGTCTTTGGCCTAATGTCGGCTCCATGTGGCTCTCAACTGAACCTTTGAAGCATGCCTTATACGCAAGCCTTGTAGCACTTTTCCTCTGCGTCTTGACACCTTGACCCATGGAGGAATTTTCCTGAGTGTCCTTTTCCTGCACATGTTTCCTTTCTCTGAGAATTAGTGTGTTCCTCATGCTTGGAACTAGTATGTTTGTAGCACTCGTTCCTCCTTTGTAACGTAGCATTCTTTTATTCTTTTTCAAGCTTTCAAAATATTGAAAAAGACAAACAAAATAAAATATACCCCAAAAAGAGGATGGGAAAAGTATTTTCTTTTTATGGAAGCAAAATGAGTCGCCCTTGGACAAAGCACATCCTTTTGTTTTTTCGTCAAGCTCTAGAATTTAATATGACCTTAGGGAGTTGTTCTCGTAACATAGAGTTGTGTCCTCCTCTGTTTGGTTATTCTTCCAAACATATGGAGAGTTTGTGTTGCCTCCTGCATCATGAACTTATGTCAATGTTATGTTTCCTGAGTCTCATCATTCATCTTTCTATTATCCAAGGGAATTTTTACCCAACTTGAGTTGGCCCTTCTGTAGTTTGTGTCTTTTCCTCATGCCCGACCATCCTTAAAGTCCAATCAAAGTCTTTGTTCAAAATCAATGAAGTTCTCTACCTGATCCTTAAGATCCTCTTGTTTGTTCCCCGACAAGTCGTCGAAGACCTCTGGGTAGTGAATATGTACACTCGCATTACACTCCTACCCGAGTTTTGAAGATCTTGAAGTTGTTTCTTGAGCTCTGAAGACCTCATCTCCAGCCATCAACCATCATTATCTTCTTGAAGATGGATACTATTCATGTATATATTTTGATTTTGAGACGTAGATCCATTGTGTATTGTTCGCGGATAAACTTTAGATAGTTATATGACATGGATCTGTAGTGTATTTTATTGGCATCCATGATTTATTTCATCCCAAGCATGGTTATGCCTGCCTCGGTGATACAATTGTTATTTTGTAGATGGAACCTCCCAAACTCTGGTCCTGGACTCACTCGCTTTGTACGTTGGTAAAGATTTGTAATGTATTTAAGCCATCATATGCTCTTCTGACCTCACACATTAGGGGGCATCTGTTATAACCCTAATTTGCACTAGACATGCATACCTAGTAGCAGGCCATCTTACTTACAATTTTTTGCAAGCCAATACTGAATAGCTCTTCTTAAAAAACAAATTTTTGAAGATGTATGCACCCTACACCACTACTTCCCACGTATGTATGCTAGTTGAATCACTATTTTCCATGTATGTATGCTAGCTGTACCATTATAGCCCGCGTATATGCACAAAATTTGCAAGGGAATACGATTTTTTGGGCAGTTTCCTAATCAATTGACTACCCATAGCCCCTCACCCAACCAAATAAATATCTTTTTGGCATATAAAAGAAGGTTTTGGGGTCCCATTCCAAGGAGAAGCATGAAAGAAGTGAAACTCTGCCCATTTCCTAATCCCCCCTTGCCCCAAGAATTTGCAGCCACATTATGAGTTTTGAGCCAGAATTCCCTATTCTTGCCCTTTTTCCTCATCCATAAGCCTATGCCCATTCTCTAGAGAGAAGTGTGAGAGAATAAGGATACGTGCAAGCAGTTGGAACTTGATGAAGAGGAACCCAGGATCAGGATTGAGGAGCAGTCGTCGATCTCATTTTGTAAGTGACTTTATGAGATTAATATAAAGAAGTACTTTTGTCGTCCCGCCATATGATGTGTTTAATATGTATGATTGATTTACATTTTGTTATGACATCTAACCCATTAGTTTATATATAGAATGCATGTTCATATTTTCTTGTTTGTCTTTTGGTGAATGCAAGTTAGCCTTGGGAGGAGATTTGCAGTCAAGAAGCGACCGAACACATTGGGATCGACATCGGATGCGGAGTTTAAGGTAAGACTACAAGATCCCTATAATTTGTACTTTATATATGAATGTGGGGTATTGTCGGGGTAGTTGTTAAAAGTAGGAGACTTTAGACGGTTAGCTCTTCCTGCACTTTAGAACCCTAGTGTAGTTCGTAGGGGTGTTTTCCCACTATAGCAACAACCCTGACTACATACAAAAGGAATTCAATTATCAGTTTGTGGACAAACAGGTCAAGGGAACTCGCAAGAAAAGGATCAATCATTATCGAGTTATCAAAGCAAGGAAGCTCCCCCACCAAGGCAAGTGGCTCACCTGGGGCCAAATTCAGGAAAAATTTCCTCATCTAATGGGGGGACTCAACGCAATGGAGACTATTTCTTCCTAATGGGGAAGGATTTATCCATATGGATATTTGTGGCCTCCCACCTATTCCAACTAGCTCATTTTGGTAGTTTTCTAGTTCGGCAGTTGTTTCCTAGTTTTGGGGTCCCTAACTTCTGGGGTCATTTTGAGGTCCTAAGCATCGTTTTTAGGGATTGCCACAATCAATATATGTATTTCTCTCCACATGGAACATGTGTATTCCTCGGATAGACCTTTCCAATAGGCTATCGTGCGCCTAAAACAAAGATCGTATGCAAAAGTTACGACCCTGGGAAGTTGATGTACTAACTTACCCAAACAGGGCCCACATGACTTTTGGTGCTTCATCTCCTAGGGTTAGGTTTTTGGATGTCTATGGTTTTTGACATTCCTATTTATTGTAAAAAGGCCTTGAGAGCCTCATTTTAATAATATTATGGCAAATGAGCGCAGTCATCACATCTCTTCTCAGAGATAAGACGTCATCAATCTAGCAAGTTTGTTTTCCACTGCATTTTACAGTTTCATCTTATTTCCTTATTGAATAGAAACCAATTTTACTGTATATTTTTTATTTTGTGTTAAAGCATATTTTGATAATAATATGTATTCATTATGTTCTTCTCATAAAATCTGGATCACCTAGGGAACCATTTGTACCTCCTCAGGTAGGTGGTAGCCCTCCTACATCTAGGATTTATCAAATTGTTAGGGTTTGCAGTGCACCTGCAGGATTCGCTACAAAATTTCCTATAGGTGATGTTTTCAACATTTCTCCCAAACGACGAACTATATTAGGATGATTTTTGGTCAGAAAGTCAAAGAAATTATGTTTCTCCTCCAGAAAAAAAATTCAGAAAACCCAGTTCGTATGTTTCAATATATAATGAAAATTTGACTTTGTTGCTTACTAATTTGTTGCAAACTATTTTAATTTTAGCAGTTCACAACAACTTCAGCAGAATACGCTACGAACTTCCCATAGATGTAATTTTTCTTTTTGATCACAACAAATGATGTCAAAACCATGGAGACAAGCTTCAAACCTTTGTTGATGCCTTGTATAACCTCTGAACCATGCAGAATGACTCCCAAAAAATAAAGTGATAAAAATCATGAATAGCATAAGATGCTCCTTTAATTGTTGCACTTCTTCCTTTGGTGAGTATCCATGACAACTAAATCAAAACCCCCCTATGATAATAGTTGCTACTAGAGTAAGTGATGAAAATTGACAATTTAGGGTTTTGTTGCTTGATTGACAATAGTTAGGGTATTTCTAGCAAGAGGATTTGTGTTTAAAGAAACAGTGCAGAAACTTAAAGAGAATGAAACTAAGAAATGGAGGTAAATATAACAACCTAAAAATTAAATAAACCTCCAATAGAAAATTCTCCAAACGACTGTGTAAAATAGAGGGTTTGTAGCGCAATTTCTCAGTTTGCAATGAATTTGGTGTTTGCAATAAGTAGGGTTTCAACAATATACTTTTAGGAAATAGTAACAAACATTTAAAAAGTACCTGACATCAAAGTCCCCTCCCTGCTATAGAGAACCAAGCCTATCATCCCTTTAAGCTTCCACCATCGAACTCTTCAGAGAGTTTGCAGCAAAACAGTTTGCAGTAGGGATGATTTTAAGGATGGAAATTTATTTTAAAATGTAGAAACCTTTGCGAATCTTACTAATCCTTCATATGCTAACTATAAAATGTTGGCGATATTTTTGTAAAAATATTCAAATTTTTAAGGATTTTATATAGTTTGTATAAAATTTTGGCTATTTTCAAGGTAAAATAACTTTATCCTATAGAATTTGGGCAAATATTTTTTATAATAGCGAATCGTTTTTTGGGAAAAAGCATGGAAAATTATCCCATGAGAGAAATTTAGCCCCTAAAATCAGCCATGGTCTACAACGAGAGTTTGTAGAAAATCTACCAGTCTGCAACGCACTTTTTGCAAAAGGAAATGAAGATATAAAATGATAACCCTCCCTTTGAAAATGACCCTTTGAAGATGATTGACAAGGAGATGGCGCTTGACTCCTATACATACTATGTGTTAACAATGTGACATGGATATCAAGGCTCTTGCAAAATGTAAAGTAGGGAATAACCATATGATTGAAAAGGGTTCAAATCTAAGATCTCTTGATTGATTTTAACCAAGGTGTCATGGGATTGAAGTGTGTTGGTAGAAATATCCAATATTTCACTAGAGAATAAGTTTCCTTGAACATAGCTAGTTCAAATTTTGAGGGTTGATTGATGGTTATGGATGAGTAGAGAGTTTTTATGTTTCAAATCTAGACAATTTCAACTTGAATAATGTCTTGTCCTTCATGGTTCTTGGTCCAAATGTGTCTCATATATCTACATCAAATCAGAGTTCACCATCTCCCTTGGGTGATATCCTCACTTGTCAGTTTAATGATCATCCTCTAGATCAAATTATTGAGGTTGCTTGCAACATACCAATAATCCAATTGGAGTTTTCCGTACATAGAGAAAATAAGTGTAGGATGAGTCTTCAATCTACAATTTTCATGGGAAAGAAACTCTATTTTTTGCAAGGGTTGGTTTCCTTCATCGGTCACTACTTCCACATGGATTCCTTCACGAGCCAATCATTGTTCCATCTTTATAGCATTCGATGACAAATAGGTCAGTTTAATATTGTTTGATGGTTTCTCTATTTGTAATTGTGATTTATATGTATGGTAGTGTGAAACAATTAATGAAAGGATTATGTTAAACCTACAAACCTTTATTTAATAGTTCTAAACCAATGTCTAAAGTCATCCCATTTTGATATTGGAAGTTTTAATAGGAAGAGATCATATATACAATCTTTTGAACAGTGTAATTTATTTGGAGGTCGTGTATTTGAAAGGTTTTTTGTTATGAAGGAACTATTGTAACCGTTGAAGAAAAAAAATCTTTATAAATTAAGACCTTTCCAAGAAACTCAATTTTTAAGGATTATTTCGGTTTGGATTTTCCGATATATTAACAGTTTTGACTACACAAGCCATGAAAAAACATACACTTTCCAAAAGGGTGGCAGTACTTTCCAACACCAATGCCTCATTAGCTAAGAAGGATAACAATATTTCCATCAACAAGCCCTCTCCTTGACATGCAAAATGAAAGGTGTCCATTTATAATGGATCCCATGATCTTAAATATCTTGATAGCTAGATTCTTGACATGGACACTTGGTTTGACTATAATTTGTTTGATAAAGATGAGAAGGTTCCATTCATGAAGTTGAAGCTCACATGGCTTTCAAATTTATTGGTTACATAACGTGATACAAATCAAAATCCAATCATGACTTGGACTAGGCTTGTGGAATCCCTTAGTTTTTTGTTATATCCTTCTAACTAAATTCTTATATCCTTCTAACTACAAATAGGGTATGAACATCAAGTAGCTTCACTTGCATCAAGGATTCAACATGCCTATACAAAAGTACATCCACTAGTTCAATTGGTTTGTGAATTCTTCTCATCGTCATTTATCCAATTGACAAACTTGTCCTCGAGTTTAAAAGTGGATTGCAAGAACATTTGTATTGAGAGTTGAAATATCTGGAAATCAACATCCTCAATGCCACATACAATCAAATAAAGTTGGATGAAGAGAAGCTTAAAATTCAACAACATTCATCATCTTCCAATGTTTTTGTATCTAGACCTTCAAAGCATGCATCTCTTACTATAAGGACATCATCTTTTTCATAATTTTCTTCTTGTTCTACAATTTTTTTTGAATATTCTAAGAAACTAGGACATGATAAGTCTGAATGTTTCAAATTGAAGAAGAAAATTTTGATTGTATATTCCCCTAATAAAAAAGATAATAATTCTCATATTAAAATCTATGATGAATACATAAGTTATGAAAAGTAAAGATGACTCAATAAAATCGCCTTGCATAACAATCTAATCCCTTGAAATATTGAAATAGTATATTCATCACAGTGTCTCATCTCTCCATGATTTCCCATCGATTGCATATTAAATAATGGCTCACAAAATAATTTGATTGCCAAATTCATCATCAATCAACTACGCTTTCTAGTGGATCCTCATCCTTACGTACTTGGATAGAATGGGTCATAGTTAATAAAGTTTGATTTTTAGAAAAATCCACTACATTGAATTTAATATTATAACGCTTACCCACTTTCATGCCATTCTTTGGAAAATAATCATAATTTCGACTATTCCATGTGGGGTTAAATGGCTATCTCATTTTTGTTTTTAATTTTTTTAAATTGATTTTAAATTTTGTGATGAAAATCTCCAACTAGATAGTGGAAATGCTCTTCGTATCAATTTGAATTCACCTTAAGAAATAACTGCAACGATAATCAAACTTTCAAACCATGATAAACATCTTTCAAACCAGGAAAAACATCTTGCTATCAAAATCCAATACATTTTAACCTACTTCACGAGTGAAAAAAAAATCTAATCTACGCCCATTTGTAATTTCAATATTTTTAAAGTGCAATTAGAGAATAGTTATTTCAATATTTCTAAAGTGTAATTAGAGAATAGTTAAGCCGAAAGGCCTATACTTATTGAAGATGGGCACAATTAATCACCTTTTAATTTAAAATTCCAATCTGATGGCTAACAACAGTTAACCTGTTTATTTTTTAACATTTACCTAATCATATTAAGAAATTACTGTACCACCATATAATTGCCAAATTTAACTGATTAACCTTCAGAATTACCACATTTAAAATTAACTTTTAAATTTCCTCAAAAATATATGCGTTTCAGTTGTCAAAAAAAAACTTTACATCGCTTTTCTACTTTCACCAACCACTTTGCCACTGTGCTCCTATAGCATCTATGAATCCATCCACACTCTACAAATGAAAAATTTAAACATTGCAAACTGCAATTTTAATGGCTCTTTATCTGTTGATTCTGACAAATACGAGAAAATTTGAATGCACCGTATCAAATACTTCATCTGTTGATTCTGACAAATACGAGACAATTTGAATGCACCATATCAAATACCTGAATGAGAGTTTGTGTTAGTCGAAAATGCAATAAATTTTCACTCACCACATCAATGAAATAGTCACTGAAATCTTAATGGCGGTACATTAGATGTTAGTATATTGGTCCCAACCATTATGATACTTTCATGTTACATAAATATGTGGCCAACTGATCTGTGACGTCCAATAAATATATATGACTGGTTTATCAGTTCTTAAACCGAACGAATGTTTCATGTCCAATGGAAATGTACAACTGCTTTGTTAGTTCTTAACTAAGAATGATAAAATGGAAACGGATCTACTTTGTCAAATTATAAGGATTCGCAGATGAGATGAATATAAGACGTGAACCCGAGACGGGCTGTCTGGATTCAGTCATGACAATGGCGAATGAGCTGGGTTCAGAGTGGCCAGCTCCGGAATACTTGTACTTCTATATTAAACTAGTCACTGCTCTTCTTCTTGCATGGAGTTTCTTGTTCCGGGGAAGCAAAAGGAGGCAGCTGCCCCCGGGGCCGTTTCAGTTGCCCATTCTCGGAAACCTTCACCTTCTGCTGGGAGGTCTTCCACACCGAGCGCTGGCAGCTCTCTCTCTGAAATACGGGCCTCTCATGTCTCTCCGCCTCGGCTCCACCCTTACCTTAGTCGCCTCCACTCCAGAGGTGGCCAAGGAATTTCTCAAGACCCATGATCGGTTTTTCGCCAGCAGACCTCCAACGGCCGCCTTTGAGTATTTGTCATTTAATTATTCGGACATCGCCTTGGCTCCGTATGGGCCTTCCTGGAGGCATTTGCGTAAGGTCTGCGTTTTACAGTTATTCTGCTCCAGACGAATAGAACACTTCCGTTCTATAAGAGAAGAGGAGATCTCTGCCATGATTCGCTCTCTTATTAATAATTCAGATCGTCCCGTGAGCAATATTACCAAAACGGCGTCAGACCTCACCAATGCTATAATCTGTAGGATGGCCTTCGGCAGGAAGTATTCTGATCAAGACCTAATTGGCGGCAGAGGGATGATTGATTCAGTGATCAAGGAAATTTTTATGTTAGCCGGTTCTTTTAACATCGGAGATTACATACCATTCTTGGCCCGGATGGATTTGCAAGGCCTCAACCGTCGCTTCAAGAACATTCAGAAGACACAGGACTGCTTGCTGGAGAAAATAATAAACGAACACGTTTCGCACAAGAATCAGCCCAACGCCATGCCAGATCTTGTAGAAGTTTTGCTCGCAGCTTCTGCAGATGAAACAATGGAGTTCAAAATTACTCGGGACAACATAAAAGCCGTCATTAGTGTATATCACCTTTGATTCATCTATAGCTTAGATTCATTTTAATCCTTGACAAATATGCAGAAGGCTTAATTTTTTGATTGTGAAATTTTGTTTTCAAGTTTTCACAGGTTTGCATTTCGGAGAGGTTTACATCTTAAAAGGATTTAATTGCTTTAGGATTTCATAAAATTATAAAGAAATATATTTTTTATTCACTGTTTGGTTGGAGTCTATCTTAGTAATCTCTCTTTCTCAGTACTCCCAGGTAAGATATTAGCTGGAAATAGAATATGGATGAGTAACGAAAAACTCTTGCCGATTAACTACTCTGGAATACAGCACAAGGAACAAACATTACACAAACGTATCTAACATATATATATCAATGGGTTTGAATAAAATGTGATATTGTCTTGGATTTCTTGACGCCTGCAGGATATTTTTGTGGCGGGAACGGACACGGCGTCCACAACCATAGAATGGGCGATGTCCGAAATGATGAGAAACCCCCCAGTGCTGAAGAAGCTTCAGGACGAGATGGAACGCGTAGTCGGAGTGGGTCGTATGGTGCAGGAATCCGATCTGCCTTCTCTCGTTTACTTGCAAKCTGTRGTGAAAGAARCGTTTAGACTCCACCCACCGGCACCGCTTGCCATTCCTCACATATCTGTGGAAGATTGCACTGTGTTGGGCTATGAGATCCCCMGGGGAACTTCTCTTCTGATTAACKTGTGGGCAATYGGAAGGAACCCRAAGTCATGGGGGRAGGATKYCGAAAGCTTCAAGCCRGAGAGATTCATGGWAGATGGRTTCTTGGAATCAAAAGTTGAAAASTTYGAGTGGATTCCGTTCGGAGCAGGCAGGAGAGGATGTCCTGGACAGCAATTGGGAATGCTTGTTGTAGAGTTTGCAGTGGCGCAGCTCGTGCACTGTTTTAACTGGARGCTTCCCAATGGSCARGAATTGGACATGACWGAAAAGTATAATGGGATCACACTGCCCAGGGATCATGAACTCTTGGCTGTTCCAACTGCGCGCCTTCCAATATTGATCTAAGACACAGCTCGTAGAAGCTGTTGCAATAGCTGATGGATGGTAGTCAGAGCACTCTGTCCCTTAATTTCGACGTTCATATAATATATGTAGTTAAGAATAAAATTAGTTATGGATTAAGTGGATTTTGTTGTAGACAATAATTGTAATAGTTGATATGCAGCGTTCTTAAATTGGGTTGAACATGAAGAATTCTTGCCATATTTCACGCGTGAAAGGATAACCGCTCTCATTTTCTGATTTGTACTAAAGAGAAATCAGTTCCATCATTTTTCTTGAAATTTAAGATCGAATTATTTGAAATTGTAGATTATGATGGTACAGATGAGTTTAAGCCATTTTTAATTTTACAAATTCAGTATTTCAAGAAATCAACGAATTTTTTTATTGTTAATTTAATTTCATAATATTTACTTTTCAATGAAGTTAAAATAGTGTTTCATTTGGTTTCATACAGAGGCACAAATATATAGAATTAAAGTTAAAGGTATACAATCTTTTTCCGTCATGGAATATAATTGAATTTGTTTGTAAACCCATATTATATATATATATATATATATATATATATATATATATATATATATATATATATATAACAAATTCATGGAATATAATTGAATTTGTTTGGAAATCCATATTATATGATGATTATGATTAACATTCACTAAAACCTAATTGGTTTATAGAACCCTTAAGAGGATAAGTGATTACTTGTGATTTTTTAGAATTGCAAAAATATTAAGAAATTCAAAATCTTCCTGTAAAAATTATTAATTAATTTTAAAAGGATCATCAAGTTTTGTCTACAAAATTATAATTACAAGTTTCAATTTTGAAATTTTATTAATAAAAATTAAAGTTATAATTTTGAATATTATAATCTAAAAATTAATTTTTTTAATTTTTTGTATTTGTAGAAAAAATATAACATTTAATTAATCTTTAAAATAATTTAAATGAACATAATGATTAAAAATATATATTTAATTACACTATAAATTGAAATCCAAAAAAGGTAAAGTATATACACCTCCTTACACTTTAAAAATATAAATTAAAATCCAGAAAAAATAATGTATATACACTTTAAAAAAAATATGTTTATAAACCTTCCTCACTTAGTAAATACTCACTTAGTAAATAGATGCTTCATCACTTCCTTGGAACCGAACCAATATCTCAGCACTTCCGAGGTTGTTGCACCTGATTTCGTTAACACCGAAACCCTTACTGATGAAAGGAATTTTTCATTCTAGGAGTTCGTTATTTTCTTGGCCAACTTGGAAATCATGTCATTGACGACATGTTTTCATGATGCATCCTGTATAAATATTTAATAATGTTCATTTCAAAACAATATTGCATGCATGATGTGTTGTAATACAATGTTTCTGTTGAAGCTCTTTTGCATGATCATGCTTTATTATAACGGTTTTCACAACTATAATCATAAAAATGAATGACATTGTTTGATTCTTGGTATCTAATTCTTTGCATGATAATAGATGTACTATTTTCATATGGACACCATACAGTAGATGGCTTGTGAAATGTTGTAGTTCATTTCTTAGCACTAAAATCATGCATTATTTTTATATGGATAAAACTACCATAGAGTAGATGGCTTGTGAAATGTTGTAGTTCACTCTTTAGTACTAAAATCATGACTTGTAACTTGTAAAGTATTTTTTTTAATGAGGATTAATTATCTTTTATTGTAAGGATTTGATTTGAACTGTCAATTATTGCAATGGCATGATTGAATGGTGTACAATGAGTTCATATGTTTTTGTAGCCTTGGTAACTTATTCAAAGTGATTCATGAGATAGTTAGAATGGTGTACTAACGTGTAGACTAGGAGGAGCGATAATGTCTTCTTGAGTAAGACGAACAATTGATGAGGTGCCACATAGTAGGCTTCGATGTAGGAAAACATGACTTGGCAATGTGATAGATTGTGTGTGTTATATGTGGCAAGGAAACAATGTTGATAAGTGCATTGAAGATATATGAACACTTAACTTAGATGGATGAAAGCTTGGTGTCACGTTGGATAGTTAGTTGTTTAAGTATGCTTGGCCAAGGGAGGTGATAGTAGGTTTGCTATAGTTATGTGGTGATGATGTAGCATCACCTATGGTGAAATGAGCACTTTAACATTCCGCATGTGTTAATTTAGATGGATGAAAGCTTGGTGTTATGTTGGATTGTCAGTTGTTGAAGTGTGCCTGGTTCAAGGGAGGTGATAATGGGTTTGCTATGGTTATGTGGTGATGATGTAGCATCACCTATGGTGAAATGAGACCCAATTCATCTATAGCCATGTCGGCCTATAGAAACTTGTCAACTTTGATTTCCAATTTAAAATTTAGCTTCTGATTTCAATATTTCCCCATGTTGGCCCTCGAACCAACATTTTCCCATGACCTTTTTGGGGCCATATCCCTCTCATCCCGAACTTGATTTTTGCGAAACCAAAGGAATTGGGAAGATGGTGAGAAGCACTACATTATGAAGACATGTAATTCCAAAATCATGGTTGTTAGGTAACAAGGATGAGCATTTCAAGTCTTCAAACCTAGGGTCTCTTATGTCAATTCAAGCCCAAATTGAAGCCATGCTTCACCAATACTTGGGGAATCCTTATAGGTAACTAGGGGGGCATAAACAAAATTCTAAAAAGTGCATGAATAGTGGGAATTCCTTACTTTCATCAACCAATGCCATAATCCCCTACCCTCCAAAGTAGGCTATTTTTTCTTCAAGCCATGGGCTTTCACTCCCGGTGAATTCTACAACCCTTAATGGCCTTTTGACAACATGACTTAACCTAATTTGTAGCAACAAGAACATGGCCATCAATCAAATATTCCATTGGGAGGCACAAATCCCAAAGAAAATGATAATATGGCACACATTTTGTCATTTTCCTCAAAGACATTTTTCCAAAAGTTGATTTCCTCGGATGTTTTACTTTTGAAAAAAATAATGCAATCTAATTTTGAAATCAAATCAGATTTACTTTTTTGAAAGAGACAAAATCTTTTAGGATTGGTCCACTCATCACTTTTCCAAAAGTGACAAGTATCTTGTAACCTAACCCTAGCCTCCTCTTCTCTTATAAATAGGAGGAAGGTATTTGTATTGAGGAGGACTTGTTGAATATAGTAGCTAAGCTCTATTGATTTCTTACAGTTATTAGTGATTGTTCTTACTTGTTCTCTTTCAGTTGTTGGGATTTGAATATTCTAGTTGAGGGTTGAGGGATAGTTGTAAATTCTAGTTATGTCAGCTACCTTCATGAGGGATTAGTTAGCTAGGTGTTTCTTACTATTTCCTTAGGTTTGACTTGCTTTTTTTTAGATACTAACAACTCTTGTGTATCCTTTTTTATGTCAATGTTTGTGCAGATTTGAAGAAGGAGACAAGAACACCAGCCTTAATTAGCAGTTAGGAGGTCTAGGGGTCCCTTAGAACAATGTTCAAGCTCTCATTTCCTTGTTGGTTATATCTATGTTTTTCCCTTTCTCCTCTTCTAATTTTAATTTTTTGTGTGTGTTATTGTTTCCTTGAATAATTAAATTGACCATTTTGATCGGTTTATCCTTTCGATGCAACCTTCTTTGTTGGATTTCAGAATTGTATATTTAATTTATGTTTCCTTTATTTTTTATTTCTATTCATGAAATATACTAAAAAATTATCGCTAATGTAATAGGAAGTTGACCTATTTCCTTCTCTGCTTCTCCTAATTAGTAGGGAATCACTTTAAGACCTGTTTGAGGCAAAAGAGTCAATAGGGAAGCAAGCAAAAACAATGAAAAACCATGTAAAACCGCTCCCATCATATCTAATTTCAATTACTTTTGAGTTTCTTTTTTTCGTAATCTTTCACACACTTCGTTGTCACTATAACACTGAATTTTGAGAAAAAATATTGGTTTTCAAACATATTTTTCATAGAGATCAGTATTCATTTCTTTGTAATTATCATTTATTAAATTTTCATTATAGACTTTATCCCACAAACCAAAGAACTAGTTGAAGTTTCCTTTGCACATGGTGCCTATGTGGCCCTAAAAGAGCTTTAACACATAGGGGCTTCACCGAGAATCCAATATAATATCATGTCCATTCATATTGGGGGTAGAAAATAAATCAAAAGACAAGGAAATATATTGGGGAATATTAAGGGGGCGAGGGTTTTTTTTTAATACTATAGACAACTATAGGTATTTATGGGGGGGGTTAAATTTAGGGGTGGGAGGGGGGATGGGAGCACACATTCAAGAGAGGTGAGTAAATTCAAACCTGTTTTTGAAATCATGCCAAAAACCTAGCTCATTTAATGGCCATTGGGCTTGTTCAGTACTCGTCAAAACCATAAATAATTGTAGGTTGCAGTACCCGTGTTGATCCAAGTGGAATCTTTGGATACAACACCTTCCTAGAGTCATACAAAGTATTTATAAAATTGAAGGTAGAGATGTAGGGCATGATGGTATGCTAGATCTGTGAGTATATGTTAAGAAACCATTCCCTATAAGGTGCCAAACCAATATGCAATAATTTCTCTCATTTCTTGTCATTGTGGAATTTGAATGGGAATTCTTTTGTAAAAGTGATCTTTGTTTTCATTCTTTATTTGATTTTTTATTAATCAAGGAGTATGTTCTTATATGGTGAGGGAGACGAAGATTAATTGTTTCCTTGAATGGAATCTAAACCACATTTGAAAGAGTAACATCATGCCCTTTATTCATGTAGATGCATTCAACTCCACTTCAAATTCTCTAGCAAAAACTCCACTTCAAATGTTCTAGCTTAGTTGACTATAGTGATAGAAAATTCATTTCCAAAAATGCTTCCCTATCCTTTGACAATGATTTTTCATGTTTTGTCTGTGTTATATCAATTTTTTCCACACTCTATGCATCATTCTTTGGTGGCCTTCCCTTTCCCTCTACGGACTGCGTTTCCCCATCTTGCTAAGTCAAAAGTCAAAAATTCAATTTTTTGTACATAAATGCGGGCTACAGTTATACAACATGTGTATACATAGGTTGCTCCATTACATCCCATGTACATCAGGTTTTGTGCTCAAAATTAAAAATGTTTCATATTTTCCATGTTAAGTCACAAGATCCATGACCCTTGTCCTTTCATATGCTGGAAACACTTCGATTTGACCCTTCAATTCCCTTTGGAAGCTATAAATTGAGCCATATACAAGCCTCGGAGGAGGAGAAAAAAAAAGAGAGAGCAAGTAGACTTTAGATAATTTTTCCTCGTGTTACATCCTTGAATTTGCATCCCTTATTCCTTTAATTCTGACCCTCCTTGTGTTCATTCCCCAAACTCCCCCTATTTTGTCAAGGAGGAACCCAATTACTCCTAGAACTTGTGAGATTTCCTTCTGGAGGATTGAAGTGGTGAACGCCCAGGTTGAGGGACTTAGTTTCTCATTTTTGACGATGTGTTGATACAGAAGGTTGTCACCTATGTACTTATGTTGATTATTAATAGAGATACTCTTTTTTCATCCAATTATATGTTACAAATGTTTATATTATTTTCCATGTGTAAATTTGCTATACATGTAGATGGATTATGGTAGTTTATATGTTGAAATTTCATACATTTTCCATATGCTTGTGTATCTTGGATGTTGAGGAAAAGTTGTAGGTATCAAGCATTGGATTGTGAGCTCAATGGTGGTCTCCTATGAACGTCTAGAAGAGGTAGGATTCTAGCCTTTCTTTTGTTGTCATTTCCATTTATCTAGCATACTTGAGATTTGAGTTGATTTCTGGGTGTCATTCTATCTTTTGTGGTCCTACCCCAAACCATAGAGAGTTATTCCTCGTAATAGAATTGGCGACTCCATTGGGATTCCAATCTTTGGGGTTAGTTGGTGATTTTTCTATTTTATTGCTCTATGTTTTCCTGAGTTTTTGTGTCGCTTGTATCTTAACAACCTGTAAATTGTTGTATATTTGAGTTTCTTGGCTAAATTCTTACCTAGCTAGTGTTTTTCTTAGCATACGGTGTTTTCCCTGAACAGTCACGTACATACGTGGATTCGTTATGTCTAGGACATGTACATACGCGTATGTTCCCTGAACAATCACATACATAGTTTACTAATCATTTTAGGCTCAGTTTGATGTTTGTTGGGTGATTTTTGAGTGTTGGTGAGTCTTCTTGGGTCTCTGTTATCTCTATTGGGTGCTTTAAAAGTGATAGGAAGCTTTGTTATAGTTGAATTTTGGGAAAACTCACTTCTTGCGATTTTTCTCATGTTTAGTCCTTGCATTTAGGTATGAATAGTAGCTTCTTGGTGTCCTGCATGGTTTGTCTTCATGTGCTTGCAGTGGGGTATGTCTAAGAGATTATTAGTTCAGTTTTTCATTTTTCGTTCCTTTATATTGAAAATACAAAAAAATAAAATGGTTTTTGCATTTTCATTTTCCTAGATTGAAAATACAAAAAAAATCATTTTATTTGAATCATTTTCACTTTTGTCTAGATTTCATTAATCTTGGAATTTTGGAAGGATTGCATTGTCATTGAAATTGAAAGAGATTGCATCTTGTGCACATGTAGAATCATACCATTTCTTTTGAAAAACAAGACTAGTACTTAGTAGTGTTTTTACATGTGCTTATTTTATATGCTAGGTCATAACACCATTAGTTTCATGACCATACCTCTTGAGTAAACAGAAGCCACTAAAATTAATGCACAATAATTAAAATTGATTAGAAACATTTTATTTTTTAGGGTACACAAACAAGTTTAGGATTTAGGACCTTGGAATAGGATTTTGTGAGTAAGCTTCTCTAAGGCTACAAAATTCAACATAGTTGTATATCCAGGGAGTGGTGAAATCCATTGTATAATTGGTGTTCTCGGGAGGATCCACTAAAACTAGATTTAAGGACAAGGTCCAGTGAAGTTGGTTGTAGATATATCCCTCTAATACCTTCCTAGCGTCGAAGATATTTCTAGGGTTCTATTCGTATATTGGGGGCTTCTTGGGGTACATTGGTGCTTCTTGAGCTTCGGGATTAGATACCTTTCCCATACGGTGGACCTGGCCTGTGACTATTTTTCCGAGCATTGGTTGTATTGTGTGGACTTATTTTCCTATCCTAGGTATCCACACAGGTTACTTGTAGGTCTTATTCTGTAAGTATCCTGAGTCGGATAGGGATTGGATAGAACACAGACTTTCTGGAGGATCTTGTCTTTGGAGGGGTCTGACCAATCGTGTTGTGAAGCCCATGAGGATCCTTATAATTGATTATGTTACATCCACTCTATTGTTTAAGAGTCTTGATTCCCTTGTGGGCGAAGCATGCCTTCTTTAGTTTGGGAGACCCCTTTTCAGCCACCATATCTTGTTTTCATGCATTTCCTTCTAGTTGTATTTAGGAGTGTGCTCTTTGTATATTAGTTGGCCTTAGGATTTTTATTTGTGTCACGAGCTTTGATTCAAAGTGGAGCGAGACCAGCCTCCTTGTCGGTCTCGTTGACTCTTGAATCAATTATCGAAGTTGCCTCCTAAAAGGCATAGGATTAATTAACGTGGTACATACACCTTCTTTGCTCAGGATCATTATCATCCCATCATGAGTATTGATTCAGATATGAATGTGTTAGGAATCCCTTTGAATCCAACCTCCTCTATGGTTAGTGGAGTCCTCATGACTCCCTCAGTTAGTGATACCCAGTCTATGAGCTCGACTCAGTCCATGGGAACGTATCCTTATATATTTCAAGTAGTATGAATTCATCATTATCGATATTCATTCCCCCTAGCACCTTTTCGATGAGGATTCCTAGTTATAGTGCTTAGTCGATGTCTCTGGGCTCTAATTCTTTTCCTTTTGGTATGTCGAATATGAATTCGCACATGTCATCCTCCATTCTGAAATCTAATGTTAATGTGATTTTTTTATCAGTGGGCACATCACCTCCTTTTAATCCTTTCCCGTTTGGTGGGGGGCATATCCCTCATCCATTTCCTACGTTAGGACCCAATCGTAGTTATAATTTTCAAGGATGGAATGGGAAAATGGGTGGTGTTTATACTTCATATATCTCGTATGTCTATCCTTCATCCACAATGCTTGTTCCCACGAATTCTTTCTATTATGGAAAATACTCCTCCAACCTCTGGTATTACATCAGAGTGGAATCAATTTTCTAATATGGGAAACCCCCTACACGTAGTTCCTTTGTTAGGGGGGAATGTATATCCTCACATGGGTAATCTGTATCATATCGCTTTTTTCCTCTCCATTGTCCCAAACAATGATGATTCCTTTAAAACATTTCATGAAACCAACCATTTCTAGTCATGTTTGGGATTCATCATCAACCTCTATGAGTCATGTTCAAGACAAGCAACCAGTCGATGTGATTCATGTTGAGGGAAATCAACCAGTTGTTGCAATTCATGCTAGGGGCATGACTCTAGTCACTACTATTCATACTAGAAAAAAATAACCAACCTCTGTAAGTCGTGTTGGAGATCAGCTACTAGCCTCTGAAAATCATGTTGGGATCATGTCTTCGACCACTGCAAGTCATGTTGGGGTAATTGATACGATTGAGAAGCCTGGACGTATAGGACGTAGGGCCAAGTTCCCTTGTAAACTTTGCAAAGGAGATAACCTAACTCATTTGTCCCATGATATTGTCATGATATGAGAGGCATGGTGCTTGTCTGATGGACCTTCTATTTATGAGTCATCTTCGATTTCCCAACCATCTAATCAATATTTGGTTGATGAAGTGGTTGTGCTAATGCAATCTTTGGCCAAAACCACTCTTGTTTTGGGGGTTGATGCATCTCTTGATCATATTGTCTCACATCCTATTCAACCAAAGGTTAAGGAAATGGTTGTGCCGATGCAATCTTCGTTCGATCCCACTCTTCTCTTGGAGAGTGACAAATCTAAGGAAGTGACATCACCAATGAAATATTCGACCAATCCCACTCTTCTTTTGGGGAGTGATGAATCTTTCAACCATGTCCTTATAATTTCCATTTCATTACCTTCTGAAAAAGGGGACATTCCACTCTCTCTAAGTACACTCCATCCAAGTCCTAGGATGGTTTCCTTTGGTTGGAATGATCTTGTAGAGCCTCGCCTCTCTTCTTTTGCACCATTCCAGATAATAGTTGGAGTTAATAAAAAGAAACTCATCAATGTATTGTATATGAAGGATCCTCTGCAATTATTTTATCATCATCGGCTTGGCAAGCTTTGGGTTCTCCCAAGCTTGTGTCAGCTACCAGTGAGCTATCGAGCCCCGGTTTCATGGATGTTCAACTTCCTTCAGATGGGGTTAACCTTGAAGCTATGATTTTGTATTTTTGACCTCTACCTGAAATGGAAAATTTACAATTGTTGATTATTTGGGTTGGTTGTCATTGTTGTCAACCCTTGAAGAAAGTCCGGTAACAAATTATGATAGCACAAAGGTTTGGATAATGGACCCAAGTTTGTTTGATGTATAATGGTATTATTTTTAATATATTTGAAGGTAAGACTATTCTATATGGATATTACATGTCATTCCATTTCTGATGGTATGTGGAACGTCACATAACTCCTCACRGTTAGAGAGTTATGGCCGTCTAAAGTTGGAGAACCCTTATGAGTCATCTAGAAGCCCCAAAAGGTCAAAATAGGCAAAGTGGTTTCAAAGAAGAAATTATTTAAATAATAAAGTGATGTGATGAATGTACTATAAGTCAAAGTGGATACAAAATAAATTATTTAAATAATAAATTTAATGGAGAAATTACTAAGTGGACAAGTGGTTAGAAGTGGGTTAGCCCTAAAATAAGGAAAGTGGTTTAAGATGGTTAGAAGGTAACCCCTTGAGAAAGATACATAAAAGTATAAATAAGAGGCAAGGGTCTCTCATTTTAATTACACTTGAGAATATTGAATATATACAAGTGACTGAGGTAACCAAAGGATAAATAAGGTGAATTTCAGAGGGAAGGTGAAGTAAAGAAGGCTGAAATTCAAGGGAGGATAAATTATTTTGATGATGCTTTCTAAGGTATGTTATTTACAGGTCATCTCACCATTTTCGCAATAACTTTTTTTTCTAGAATGATTCAGATCACAAAATATGGAGTCTGTTGAGGAAACATATCCAAGTAGTTGTGATTAAAATTCTATCGTGTGGGTCATTGTATTTTTTGAGTTACACTCCGTGGAAATTAGGGTTTGTGGCTAGTCCTAAAACTAGTCTAAAATAGGTGTTTTGGGTAAAAACATCATAACTTCTTCATAAACGATCAAAATTCAGTAAGAAAAAATGTATTGGTTAGAGTACAGTCTATAGTATTCTTTGTACCATTTTCAAATCCATACAAAAAAATATTATGTGTGGGGCATGCTCTACAAGTTCACTCTCTAGAATAAGCCAGAATTCAACAAGGTATGTCATTTTTGTTATAACTCCTTTTCTGAGAAGTTCCAAGTAGTGAAACCTAGAGGAATTGGGTAAAAGACATTGAATAACATTGCGTACTATTTTAAAATCTTTATTCATTACAGGTACATAGTTATGATTATTTCAATTTAGGGTTGTTGACCAATCTAAAATTAATCATGTGAGACTAAAGTAAAGTTTGATGAAAATGATAGTCTCTTTTTGTTAAAGTTAAGGAAGGTTTGTAGGTATGTGATCATATACACCAGGTATGTTACATAGTTACAAATAATATTTGGATGATGAAATTGATGAGGGATTTTGGTTGAGGTGCATGTTGGGTACATGGTTGAGACAAGTAGTTGATGAGTTGGCACATACATGAGGTGTATAGTTGATGATGTTGGTACATATTAATGAGTAATAGTTGATGAGTAGTTGATGCATGATTGGTACATACTTGGTATATGGTTGGAGGCACTTGTTAGTAATATTGTTAACACATGGTTTATATATGATGTAGCATACTTGTCTTGGTATATTATTAGAAGCACATATTGATCTTGGTGATGATTATGAGTTGTTGTGTTATGCTTGGTTGATGCACATCTTGGCGATATTGTGCATATGGTTGAGAGTTGTCTTGGTGATTGATATTGGTGAGTAGATTTGATTTGGTTGATAAGATTGATGAGATAGGTTTTTGTGATAGGTTGTTTGGATAGGTTATTGTGACAGGTTATTTGTACAGGTTTGGTGCATGGTTGATGCATTTGTTTATGGTACAGGTTCAGGTACAATTTGATGTATGGTACATGTTGGAACAAATTATTGGTGTAGGTTGTTTGGTGCAGGTTGATCCATACAGGTTTGCAGCAGTATATCTCACAGTGATAGTGTGACAGTGGTTCCATCAATCTACTTATATTTCAAGGCAGTTGGACAAGGAAAGGACAGGTGGTTGTAGCCACATTCCGATTGTAGCCGGAGAACATAGTGGGTTGTTGCCTCTTTTTGGTTGTAGCCATAGAATTGGGGAGTTGGAGCTTACCTCAGGTTGTAGCTTGAGAAACTAGGGGTTTGGATCCTCCTTCCAGTTGCAGCTGGAAAACAAAGGAAGTTGGTTCTTCCAATGAATGTAATTCTTAAAGACATTTGAGAAAAAAACGTTCTGTGGTTTCCTCCCGCTTTGGGTTTCAAAATAAAAACACCGGTGTATTGTGTATGTGTACGATTGCTCATTTGTTCATTGTTTATTTACTCTCCAATTATTGGATGATAATACTACATTGATATAACACTTGAATTTTATGGTTAAAAATGATTAAATTGCTCTATTATTGATTCCCCCTCGCTCTCAATAATCCAACAATTGGTATCAAAGTCGGTTCCCTCAAAAATCAGTTTAACCACTGGTAGGAGATCATGGATTATTCTGAGAATGGAGTACCATTGTTTAATGGTAAGAATAGGTTAAAGTATGAGATATGGAGCAGAAGCACGAAAGTATTTTTACAGGCATAGGGGCATTATATTTGGCTATCAGTTGTTACAGGATATGATAGTTCAAAAAGGGAAAAGACTGCAACCAAGAAGGAATTGAAGAATAATAAAAAAAATAGCAATGGATTTCATCTGGGAAGGATTGGCTAAACGGGTAAGAGAAAAGGTTGGTAAATGTTCATCAGCCAAAGAACTTTGGGATAAGTTACATGACATATATTCTTCACCCATCGCATATTCAGAAAATTCCAAAGAAGATGAAGGTACAGATCAAGAAAAAATATGTTCACCATGTCAAATAGATTCAGAATATGAAGAGTGCATAATCAACAGATGTATGTTGTTTTTCTTTAATTGTGAAAAATGTGGACATCTTGATTCTTGAAATAGAATTCCATGAAGGAAATCAGACCGAAAAACTAATTGAAAAAGAAGACAATTATGAAGCAGAATTGATTAGTGTTTTAGATGAACTAAGAAAAGAAAGAGAAGAAAACAAGTCACTCAAGAAATAATTGATGAAACAAAAGGAAAGTGTTCACATTTTTTAAGAAGCCCAACAGGTCATTGAGAAATTAAGAACTCAACTAGAAGAATCCTGAAAGATCGAAGAAAATCTTGAATTTCAAAAGAAACATTTGGAACCCAACATAGCAGCATAGAAGGAAGAAGAAAAAATGAGAGAAAAGATATTGACAGATCATCTTAAGGAAAGAAATGACGATCTAAACCATATTGAGGCATAGTTTGATCAAGAAGAGAAAGGACTTGAAGAATAAATAATCACATTGAAAATCCATCTTGAAGAAGTGAAAAGAACAGAAGAAGTAATGAAGTCTCAAATAATGAAGAAACAAGAAGAGGTTGAGAAGCTTGAAGAAGAAGTTGTCACATTGAGAAGTAAAATTGTCAAGATCAACAAGAACGTTGAAGAGACAGAAACATCCACATCAGTTATAGAGAATGAAGAGAAACACTCTAGGTTGCTAGAAAAGAAGAGTGAAGAAAATAGAAGAGTTGTGCAGAATTACTCAAAGGAAGGAATCATGGTCAACCAGAATCTAAGAAAACTATTGGAGATACATATTCAAGAAAATCATCTATGTTCAAGCCACAAAGAAGCTTCAATCATGATCATAATCAGTCAAGGTAGAAATTCAGAAGGAATACACCACAAACAAGATCGTTCACTCCCAGGTATGCAAATTTCTTTTATGGTCATTGTTTTTATTGTACTAATTTTGGACATAAGGTTGCAGATTGTAGGGATTATAAAAGAAATGTTCAAGAAAGAAATGCCTATGTGTCCCCACGTGACATTGAATGTTACAAATGTCATAACTATGGACACGTAGATAGTGATTATAGAAGCATGATCAATACTTCAATGAAAAATAATATTGATATCAGATATAAGAAAGTATGGATAAGAAAACATGAAGAATGGGTGGATAAATACCAGGTCCCAGAGATCGCAAGATTGGAAATAAAACGAGCTGAAGAAAATTATACAGAGAAAATGAAATATGTCAGATATAGAAAGGTTTGGAAAATAACTGAAAGAAAAGAAGGAAAGATAAATAAGGAATAGGTTCAAGAGATTGTACTTTCAGGCATTATAGTGAAAGATGAATCTGCAGAAAGAAGGGAAGAAGTTAGAGCTTAGAGAGATGGTGAATCTACCAATGAAGATGATGACGAATACACATCAAAGCAGGAATTGTTCTGAGCCATCCAGTTTAGAGACTCCCAAATAATATGAATAATAGACAGGGGGACTCTATGTGGTAGATGAGAGAGACTAGAGAACCATCCTACGAGCATCTTGTAGAGTTTGAGTAGACATATTCAGTGCATTCAGTTAGCAGAAGTACAATATGATAGATTAATCAGTTGTAGTAGTACTTCATGATAGTATAGTGACATATGAGTCAAAATTATGGATAGTTGTGTAGCAGAGTCTTGGACAGTATGGACAGAGATCGATTTGTAAGAACACTTAGCAGATTTGGAAAGATATACGACAGTGGATGAGAGCATGGATTCCAAATTGACAGATATTTTTTGGACACATGCAGTGCATACAACAGTTCACATTCAAAATAGAGTAATGCTCAGAAAATGTGAAGCACTTCAAAGTATTTGGAAGAAAATGCCACATCAAAAGAGAATATGGAAGAATGTGAAATTTTGACTCTTGTGTGGACAAAGGAGTACTTGTTGGTTACTCAAGTACAAGGAAAGAATACAAGTGTTACAATCTGATACTGAACAAAGTTGTGGAAAGCATCAATGTAACAATTGATGAAATAGGTGGACAAGAATCAAAGGAAGAATAAAATGAATCAGTGGAACAACTTTACGAAGAAGAAGAAAAAGATGTAGAAGAGGAAGATGAACAAGATCAGACAGAAGTAGAAGAGAAAGTTCAACAAGTGTCTCCAAACACACCTAGAAAATGAGTACAAAAGAATCATCCTTCATATCAAATTATCGGAAACAAGGATGCGGGAGTTGAGACTAGAAGAAGAATTCATTCACCAAAACAAATGCACCTAGCACTCTTATATACGATTGAACCAAATAGTTTTGAAAAGGCCAACAATGATGAATTATGGAATAAGGCCATGAATGAAGAATTGGATCAAATAGGGAAGAATGACACTTGGGAATTGGTTCCAAGACCAAGGAATAATAATGTGATTGGCACAAAGTGGGTTTTCATAAATAAATTGGATGAAGATGGACATGCTACAAGGAACAAAGATAGATTGGTATGTAAAGGATACACACAAGTTGAAGTAATCGACTTTGAAGAGACATTTTCTCTAGTTGCCAAAATGGAAGCAATCTGATTGCTCTTAGCTTATGCATGCTCCAAGAATATTAAAGTGTATCAGATGGACATGAAAACATCCTTTCTGAACAGGGAACTTGAAGAAGAAGTATACATTAAACAACCAAAAGGATTTCAGTTGTCATAGAATGCAGATCACGTGTGCAAATTGAAGAAGGCCTTGTATGGTCTAAAAAAGGCTCCTAGAGCATGGTACTCTAGACTGGATAAATATCTACAGCAGGCAAGGTTCAGAAAATGAAGTGCAGACAACAACCTCTACATCAAGGTAACTCAATATAGCATTTTATTAATTGAAGTTTATGTTGATGATATTATTTTTGTAGGTAATGATGATAGGTTAAGCCAGATATTTGCAAAGGATATGGAAATTGAATTTGAAATTTCATTAATTGGAGAACTATCCTTCTTTTTGGGTCTTCAAATACGTCAAAGCAACCAAGGAATTTTTATTTCTCAAACTAAGTATATCAAATAAATGCTAAAGAGGTTTGGAATGGAAGATTGAAAACTAGTTACCACTCCTATGCAAACTAGTTGCAAGTTGAGAAAAGATGATGATTCAAAGTCTACAGACCAGAGGAAATACAAGTCAATGATTGGTAGCTTACTATATGTGACAACATCTAGACTAGATGTAATGCAGGAAGTTGGACAGGTGGCATGATTTCAAGCAAAACCAAAGGAATCACATGTATTAGCAGTGAAGAGGATTTTCAGATATTTCAAAGGAACATAAGAGTTTGGATTATGGTATCAAAAAGGAAAGGATCTATCACTTATTTCCTACACAGATGTAGATTGGGCAGGTTGCATTGATGACTGATGAAGCACCAATGGAGCAACGTTCTACTTGGGTGATATTTAGTATCTTGGCTACACAAGAAACAATCATCAGTATCATTATCTACAGCCGAAGAAGAGTATATTGTAGCAGCAAGATGTTGTACTTGGGTTCTATGGATGAGAAAAACTTTGACAGATATGCAGTTTGAGTATGATGAGCCCATTCCAATCTATTGTGATAATACAAGCACCATCAGTATCTCAAATATCCCGGTGATTCACTCCAAAACGAAGAACATTCTAATAAAGTATCACTTTCTATAGGAACATGTTGCAGAGAAGAACATCAAAGTTGAATATGTGGGCACAAAATAACAAGTGGAAGACATCTTTACAAAACCGCTTCCAAGGGAAGCCTTTGAGTATCTTCGCCACAGACTCAGAGTAATTTCTACTCCAAAATGAATTATTTTGAATGCTTATCTTATATGTCTTAGATTTAGATGAGGAATCACCATAAAGAGGATATTTCAGGTTGGGAGATCAGTTTCAGGAAGAGTTCAGTCAGGGGGAGAAGCATCGCATGGAAAGATACCTTTGTCATTGATGACAAAGGGGGAGAGATTCATTAGATGCAAAGGTAAATGCTTGGAGAAAGAGCACAGAGGAATGGTTCCAGAGGTAGCGATGGTCATAGGGGGAGCATGAGTGATATGACTTTAGTATTGCATTAGAGTGTTTCCATCAATGCCAAAGGGGGGCATTGTTGATTATTTGGGTTGGTTTTCATTGATGTCAACCCTTGAAGAAAGTCTAGTAGCACAAAGTTATGGGTAATGGGCCCAAGTTTGTTTGGTGTATAATGGTATGATTTTTAATATATTTGAAGGTAATGCCATTCTAGATGGATAGTACATGTCATTTTTTATGGTGGTATGTGGAACATCACATAACTCCTCATGGATAGAGAGTTATGTCCATGTGAAGATGGAGAACCCTCGTGAGTCATCTAGAAGCCCCAAAAGGTCAAAGTAGTCAAAGTGGTTGCAAAGAAGAAATTATTTAAATAGTAAAGTGAAGTGATGAGTGTACTATAAGTCAAAGTGGATACAAAAGAAATTATTTAAATAATAAAGTTAATGGAGAAATTACTAAGTGGACAAGTGGTTAGAAGTGGGTTATCCCTAAAATAAGGAAAGTGGTTTAAGATGGTAAGAAGGTAACCCCTTGAGGAAGCTACATAAAAGTATAAATAAGAGGCAAGGGTCTCTCATTTTATTTACACTTGAGCATATTGAATATCTACAAGTGACTGAGGTAAACAAAGGATATCTAAGGCAAATTTCAGAGGGAAGCTGAAGTAAACAAGGCCAAAATTCAAGGGAGGATAAATTCTTTTGATGATTCTTTCTAAGGTATTTTATTTACAGGTCATCTCACCATTTTTCAGAATAATTTTTTTTTCTAGAATGATTTAGATCGCGAAATCTGGAGGCTGTTGAGGAAACATATCCAAGTAGATGTGATAAAAATTTCAAAGAAGAAGTAGTTGAAAGCCCAGAGGTTGATATTGCTTCTATATGTATATGTTATGCTATAAATGATAAAGGCCACCATAAAATCCACAGGCCAACTTGAGCTCTACCCCCTCTAATGGTAATCACCCCTATCCCGATGCGAATGAATGCACAATTATAAAGGACTATATCCCAACAAAAATGAAGAAATAAAGATTGAAACCTGTAAAGGGGACTTTCAAATAATAATTGGGTATCAAAAGGAAATTAATGTGTTAAGAATGAAAAAATTATTGAGGAAATGGTATCTCAAGCAATAATCTCTCCCTCTACAAAGTAACTCATAGAAATGGATTTAATGACACCATAAGCCATGAAGTAATCCCTGATTCATATCATTATTGCACTTACTCTTGAAGGGTTTCTTTCTTTCCTACTTCCCTCGAGACCTATCCCTCTACCTAGGTATTTTATTTCCTGTCTTGGTTGGCACACCTAATAGGTTTGTATGAAGGCCCTCCCACACTCAAACTTTTCAACTCACATGAAGTCCTAGGCTGGTGTGATGCTTGAAGGGGATACTGAGGTGAATTTTTTACATGGCTTATATATTAAGTAACATCTTAATTTTCATGTTTTAGGGACTAATATCTCTTATGAACAATGATTTACCTTGTCTTATACTTTGATTTTTTTAGGATGAACCTAAGATGGTTCTTTGAAAGGTTTCCTAGGATTTTACTAAGGTCATTGTGTCTTTATTGCAAGAATTTGGCACATGTAATGAAAACCAGTGATTCAGTGACTCGCCACCATCATACATCATCTCTTTCATCCTTGGAACCTTGGACGATGGACAAATGGGCTTTGTTTGAATAGATTTGGTCATGATGGAACACAGATGAGATGAAATCCCATAGGTTGGGAAGAGTACCCTAGGGATTTTTATTAACTGGACAAGGGATGGTGCAACAAAAAATAGCCAGAGACCATGCAGAGATGAGAAGTAGTTCCTTCCATCCTGGATGTAGTTCCTTAAACCCTTTATGTCACCCTCCATTGAACATGATGTCATCTTCTAAGGTTTGATGACACTATGGTTTAGTGGACACTTGAGGTACTGGTGATGATTTTACATGACCATAACATAGGGGACATACCTTTATCATTTATCCTCTTCCAGATGATGCCACTTGGCCTTTGGAGGCCTTCTCCTTTATTAGGAATGCTTGACGTCACACATGTGTGGATTTTTATGATGTGTTTCTACATTTATCTTTTTTGTGAAGGTTAAATGAGGGGTTGACCCCACTTATATTTTGACATTGACATTTATGTTGACAAATTTTATAGGCTAGCCTCATATAAGAAGTCTAGCACTAGCTTTCATTTTCTCATCAAAATTTGCTCACACTTGTGGGGTTACACTTCTGAAACTTTCAGCCCTTTAGGCCTCTTGGTCTTTTTCTCTCATGTGCTACACTTGAAGAAAGATTTTTGTGGATGGTTTGTTGATTTGGATAGATATTTTGTACAATTAGGGTTTTCTTGATTCTTAGGTGAAGTAAATAATTTTCTACAATTTTATTATCTCTTTTTAATGTAAATGATTAAATTTCTTATTTAGTTATAAGAAATCTTATTAAACTCTAGGAGGAAGACATAAGTGCTTCTCTTCCTCATAAATTTTTATTTGTCCAAGTTTCTGAACCATACTTGCTAGGGATATAAGCATAAATCCCAAAAGTTCTTTCACTTTAGGTTTTCAACCCTAGACATTTTATCCTTGACCTAAGTGAAGCTACGAGAAGGGAAAAATGGCATTTATGGCCCAAATGTGATTGCACCCTAGATAACCTCTTCCTCAAAGTCTGAAACCTAAGGCCCAAATGTGCTTTCACTTTAAGGTTTAGACTCTATATATTTTTCTTCATCTAGATCAATCTTCAAGTTTAATTCATTTGATAGTCCATAGTCTTTAAAAGGACAATGACACTGATATAGGAGTTTTATTGTGGCTAAATACATTGTTAAAATCAATTTTCTCAATCTCTCAAGTATCCTACTAACATTGCTAACCCTAACACTAGAAAACTCACAATATTACTTGTTGTATAAAAAATTTCTATAGTCATTAAAAACTGTAGAAATTTTAATACAAATTATGTATTGCTTGGATTCTCTTGATATAACAATTATATGCCACTGTTAAGTACAAAATCGCTTCTACTAAAATTCTTGTAGAATTTAAAACACGATTGACAATTGCAATATCAAGAAGAGAGATCAATCACACATAACACAGATGTTTTACCGGGAAATAATAAAGCTAAAAACCCCACTATCATATATTATGTATATATCATGGATCATGAAACAATCTCATACAAAACTCTAATCCAAGAGCTCTCAGTACAATATACAATCGTCTCACACTGTCATACAAAAATTGACAAATGCATGTGCCAATTTACTACCTCCAAACAACCTGCCTCCTTTGCGCAATCCCTGCTAATGGAAGTCCCTGCAATGAATGAATCCCTCTTGCCTAGGATGTGCATTCCTCATGGGAACATCCAATGTGTGTGTGGTTGCATGAGTGCACCCACTAAAGTCACCACTGATAGTCAAACTGTCCCTTTCACCTTCATCTCAACTGGGTATCCATTGGATCTGACATGCATGTAGTTAACAGTGGTAAATATTCAGTTGCATCTGAGACCACTGATTATGAATTAATTAATAATTAATTCACTGATCTCTCACTACTGTAAGTTCAGTTACAACTAGTACAACTGAGCTTAACTCACTTAACTGAATTAAAATACTTTACAACTCACATAACTACACACATAACTCTGTTACAACTTCGAATCACTTAGTTACAACTAATTTGACTTGCATGTCCCACCAATCAACCTTTGAAATCAAATTTCCTATAGCTAACTAATTTTCCTCTTCAGTTAACTATTTTCAAGTGCTCATTGAGAATAGATTAATATTTATTGTCCAACTATTATTAAGGGATAATAATAGTCGACATACATATATAAATATAATTTTCTCACCATCTATAAATAGACATCATCTATAAATAGAATTTGATCATCATCTAAAAATAGACTTCCACCTAAAAATAGCTTGAGGCTCCATCCTAGTGTAGGTGCATAATTTTCACTAGGATCTTCTTGTTGAATCTCAACACTCCCTCTCAACAAGAAATGGATTATCCTTAACCTTGATCCTATCTCTATGGTATTTGAAATTTCTCCTAGTGAGCGCCTTCGTCAGAATGTCTGCATCCTGATCTTCCGTAGGAATGTACTAAAGAAAAATGATCTTCCACTGCACACAATATCTAATATGATGATACCAAATATCTATATGCTTAGATCTATCATGAAACATAGGATTAATCGAGAGTTTAATGCAACTCTTATTATCACAATGAATCACTGTCGGATCTAAATGAGAACCAAACAAACCAACCAAGATCTTTCTCATCCAGATATCCTCACATGCAGCTTGACTTGCTGCCATGTATTCTGCTTCCACTGAACTGAGTGCCATGGATCTCTACTTCCTACTATATCAAGAAAAAAATGTAGATTCGATACTAAATATCCCCCCTGATGTTCTCTTTATGTTCGTTGGGTTGCCTACCCAATCTGCATCCATGAAGCCATGCAACTTCACCTCATCTGTCTTTCTGTACCATAAGCCATACTCATATGTGCCCCTCAGGTATCTTAGGACATGCTTACCCACCTTCCAAAAGATCTTGGTAGGCTTAACCATCGTTTGACTCAGTTGGTTAACCGCATAGCAAATGTCTAGTCTCATGTTCACTAGATACATTAGCGAACCCACTAGCTGGTGATAGACAGTAGCATCCACTACCTCTCTAGAAGTAGCATCCTCTTTCCTCCATTTTCCTGGAAGAGGAGTATCCATGGGTTTGCATCCCTCCATGTGAGACTTACCCAATATCTCCCTTGCATACTTTCCTTGAGACACAAAAATTTCACCATCTCTCTACCATATTTCCAATCCAAGGAAATAATGAAGAAGGCCCATATCCTTCATCTTGAACTCCTTTGCAAGGTCCTCCTTGCATGAGTTTATTAGTTGCTTATCACTAGTCAGTATTAAATCATCAACATAAAGAACAATGATTAAAAGCTTACCCTCCACCATAATTTGGTATAGGTTTTCATCCGCTTCACTTTTGGTGAAGCCCGGTCTGGTGAAATAGTTGTCTATCTGAGTGTACCAAGCACGGGGTGCTTTCTTCAATCCATACAGTGCTCTTTTGAGTCGAAACACATGTGATTCACTGTTGAAGATCTCAAATCCTTCAGGCTGCTCTATGTACACTTCTTTCTCAATGATCCCATTGAGAAACACAATTTTTGCATCCATCTAATGAATGTGCCAGCCCATATGCGCGAATAGTGAAAAGATGGATCTTATGGAAGAGTACCTTGTGATAGGTGCAAAGGTATCATCATAATCTATCCCCTCGATCTGTGAGAAGCCCCGGGCCACAAATCTGGCCTTGTATTTCTTAGTACTCCCATAAGCAGCTTGTTTTACCTTGCATATCCATCTCTAACCTACCACTGATTTGTCGACCGGTCTTGGGACAATTTCCCATGTACTGTTTTTGATAATGGAATCATACTCCTCCACCATTGCATCAACCCAAGTGGGATCCTGCACTGTTTCCTGATAGGAATATGGTTTAGTCACAATACATTTTCTCATGAGATCCATGTATCTAGTAAATCAATCAGGAGATTGTCTCTGTCTGCACTGTGAAGTAGGGGCTCCTACATTCTGTGCAACATATAGTCTCAATCTATCAACTTCTGTGGTGTGCTTTCTGCCATTTTTTATGGATAGCTCTGCATGAGTGGCTTCCTCCACTCCATGAACCTCCTCATGTGGATGATCCACATCTTGAGACTCATCTTTGGGAACCAGCAGTTCCTCCTCCACATGCAAGTCTATCTCCCTCTCAAGCGACAACCGCATGGCTTTCCCCTCATCGAATTTTATATCTTGACGCATAAAAATCATCTTACTATTAGGAAAATACACACAATAATTAAGGGGTGTTTCTACGTACCCCACAAATATTCTAACTTTAGCAGTCGGCTCCAGCTTCTTCCTAGCATTCTTGGTCACATGCACATAAATAGATGAGACAAAAATCTTAAAGTGAGAAACATATGATTTCTTACCAGTGAAATCTTCTTCAGGTGTACTCATGCCAAGTACTTATGAGGACAACGGTTTTGCACATAAACCACAGTGTTGCATGCTTTCGCCCACAAATGAATTGGTAGGCCTTGATCATGCAACATCGCTTGTGTTGCACCCACGATCGTTATGTTCTTCCTCTCCACAACCCCATTTTGTTGTGGGTTATGATGCGTTATGAGTTCTCTTCGAATTCCTTCTTTGTTGCAGAAGTCTTTCAATTCGTTAGAGATGTATTCTCCACCATTATCACTCCTCAGAGCCCTCACTTGCTTCCTCGACTCTTTCTCCACCAATTCTTTAAACTCATAGAACTTTGAGAATGTTTGATCCTTCTTCTGCATGAAGAAGATCCAGCATTTATGAGAAAAGTCATCAACAAAAATAACATAATACTTATGTTTTGTTGTTGAAGCAACCGAGAATGGTCCACACATGTTTGTGTGAACTCTCTCTAGGATCACCAAAGCACAGTTCTCCTTTTCGTGAAAGGTGGACTTTACATACTTCCCCATGGTGAAACCCTTTCCTTGATCTAACTAAGCAAGTGTTCCCATTGGAAGTCCAGTAGATATTCGCTGCATGATTTTCAAGGCTCCATGATGAAGATGGCCCAATCGCCTGTGCCATAATTCTCCCTCATCCTTGCTCACCACTTTTTCTTCCTTTCCCATCATGGCAACACAGCCATCTACCTCCATCTTGTAGAGATTCTTAACTTGAATTCCTATCTTCTTGACTTGACCCATTGTTTTATGTCGCAGGAAAGATTTTCCATAATTGAAAACAATGGCATAGCCTCTGTCCTCCAACATTGTGACTGAGACCAAGTTTTTCTTTAGACCTGGAACATGCATAACATCTTTCAATTGAAATGGTTTACCTAACTCCCTCTAAAAGGAAATGGTACCAATTCCAAATGCACTATATCTTCCATCATCACCCATCTATGCATTTTGAGATCTTTCTCCTCCAAGTCACTGAAAAGCTCCTTATTTCTCGTCATGTGGAAGGAAGCGCCACTATCCAAATACCACACCGATCCCAATGCACTTGACACCATGCATGTGATCAAGGAGAATTCAAGTTCAAATTGCAAGGCAAGGGCCTCACCAGTTGTAGCTCCAGCAAACTTCTTGTTCTTCTTCTTCTACAGACAGTTAGTAGCGAGATGCCCATGTTCGTGAAAGTAAAAACACTTCACTTTGGAGAAATCCATATTCTTTCCTTTAGACTCGGATTTTGAATGGAATTTCTTTACCTTCCCACAATCCTCTTCATCGTCATTTTTTGATGAAGAGCCATCTCTGGTGTTCCACCTGAACTCCTCCTACGCTAAATCCGACCATAGTCGTTCCCAATCTGGCAATTTTTCCTTTCCATTGACAGAGTCTTGATAACTGTGCCAATTCTTCGGAAGTCCTAGGAGAGCCAAGCTCACCAAATCACCATCAGTGACTATTATTCCCACTCTCCCTAGCTCATCCTGACATTGGAAAAACTTCATGAGATATTTTGGAATGGAGTCTCCGTTCTCCATCTTGATCTTCCTGAGTTTATCTTTGAGCGCCAATTTCCTATGGTTGTTGTTGTTTTGGAATAGATCCGTCAAATCCTTCC
Source organism: Picea engelmannii (assembly GCA_009831015.1). Lineage (NCBI taxonomy): Eukaryota > Viridiplantae > Streptophyta > Pinopsida > Pinales > Pinaceae > Picea > Picea engelmannii. The sequence continues at coordinate 376,003 of ML790061.1, forward strand.
ACATTGCATATGGTGTGGATTTCCCATGGAGGTTTGAGACAATGTGGTCTCGTACTCCCTCCAACATGATCCTCCTCGCCTTTTCCACTTTGTTTTGCCATGCATCAATATTCGCAACGTCTACAACATCTAGCTTAGGAACATCCTTGTCAATGAATTCCTTCAAGCCATTGTCTTCGAGTACTACCTCCATCCTGTCCTTCCAAGAAATGTAGTTTGATCTTCCCTCAAGTTCATACTTGTTGTGCACTTTAATTGTCTAAATAAATAGATAATTAAGGTGTTCAATATGAATTGTCAAACCCAGGGAAGTTTTGTTATTGCAAGAAAATTGTGCACAGTCTATGCTAGATTATGAAAGAAAACACTAATCAAGTTGCAGTAAGGTAAACTAACACTAAAAGAAATAGAATTGAGAAGATGAACACTAACACAAGTTGTTGACACAACTGGAGTTCTAATCTATTGTTGCAGAATTGAAATCACACTTGCATAATTGAAATCTAATTTCCAGGAGTAGAATTTGATGAGTGTATAAGAATCCTAGATTATATAATCTATTCTAATTTTCTATATTACTCTTGCAAAAAGAAGTTATGTGCTAATTGTTGAAAGGAAGCTTACATAATTGCAGAAAGGGAATTCACACTTATATTTACTTTTGCTTGAAAACAGATATTTAATCTAATGCAGAAAAGGAATTAACTTTCAAATCAATTCTCCAACAGTATACAACAATTGTTTCTAACTCTCATGAGACACATTGATGCACATTAATAGAAAGGGATTGAACTGTAACATCAAATTTATTCTAGCAATGCATAAATAGATAAATCACACTGTTAGCGACATTATTTTTCTTAGGCACAAAACTACCCAGGTCTGCAGGTTGCACGGGAAGCGCCCAAGCGTAGCACGGGAGAATCCCTTTTCCAGTTACAAGTCAAGCAAGTGGGCGAAGTTTTGATGACAGCAGTCGAGATCCACCTACAAAGTAGATCGACGGTCATCGAGTTTTCAGGGCTGTCACGATTGTCCGATATTTAGCACATGATATAGCTCCCATATTTCAAGATAAGTCCGGGTCGTCCGATCCAATTGGGATAGTTGGAAGCCAGTCGGCGTATTGGAGATCGGTGTTTCAGGAGAAAAGGATCCTCCCGCTTATTACAGTTGAAATCGCCAATCGGAAAAATTCCGGAAGCACCTTTGGAGCTGAGCCCACGGTCCCAGTGCCAGGCCACGTCAAGCGAGCCTGTGGATGAAGTGGGCCCCCTTTTAAATAGCGGATGCTACCTCAATCGTTTATCTTAAGGACATGCGGCGCACATCCGTGCCATGTCGACATTCAGGAATTCGAGGACTAAGTGATCCTCATCATTTCACCTCTCGAAACCTTGAATCCCTAAGTGCCGAAAGCGCCTAGAATCGGGCCCTTGGTTTTGGCGCCTGGTCACAAGGAGCAGGCCTAGAGGACGGGCACTAGCATTTATCATTCTGTAAGATGGGTCCCAAAGCGCCCAGAGTGACCTTAGCCATCCACCCCAGAGGAACACGTGGCATGTGATTAGGTTCTCTGCCTTTTTCTCCCATCACGACTTGGAAGAGAGAAGACCTGCTCCTTCCTATCCACGAACCTCGAAACGTCGAAAGCACTCTGGAAGATAGATGTAGGGTCACAGCCCGTGGTCACTTGAGAAAGTAAAAGGGGACTGTACAAAGGGGAGGCCAAAAGCCCTGAGTTGAGTTTCATAAAGGGGGCATTGTGTTCTCCAGATGTCAGTTCAGCGTAATCTAGATCCCGATACCTACTGGAAATGAATGAAGAAGAAAGAGGATAGTTGAAACCTCCCCTCACTCATTAATTGCAAAATATGGGTGTCCCGACCGAAATCTTTCCTGAGATGGTCTTCTGTACTGGTCCTTTTCATGGAAGCCACGCCGAGTCCTCGACTCGACAGAGAAGCCTGCGCACGCTAATTCAACATTTAAGGGCTTAGCTACCCCCTGGCGCGGGCCATGCAGAATTAAGGTGGCGTATGACAGAGGAGTGTAGGCCAAATCGGATTGAAGAGACTCTTCGTCCCAAAACTCCAGTAGGCCTCTGTTGGGAAAATGTTTTAGGAGTATATATGCTTAGTTTTGATATTTTTCAAGCTATCGATGGTAGAGCGAAGCTCCTGATTGTAATGTTTTAACAGGCACTCTAGTTCTCTGGATATGCATCTGTATGTAAGATTTCTTGTTTAATGAAAGACAATTTCCTTATTCCATCTAGTTTTCATCTCATGTTGGGGGAGTTCATGATTGGCTGATTCACATGAATTATTGCAGTTGTGTTATGATAAAGGATTTATTGTGGCACCATTGTATTCTCTGGTTTTCTGCATTTGAATGTAAGAAGGTCTCACATTTAAATGCATTCTCCTGCAGTCTGTTAGAAACCCAATGTTGACAATAGACCTTTGCATCCCTCTGATACAAGTCTTCCCCCTACTCACCCTTACTACAACTCACTGTCTGGAGTATGTCTAAGACCTCACTTGCCCATGCATGTCTGGCCTAGTTTTGGAGTTGAAACAATATCGTTCGAGTTTACTTCCATTCGATCACCCGTTTCATACACAAATCGTGACATAAACTAATGGGCATCAGGCTTTGCTCCTGCTACAATCCAGGAGTGACTTCTGACGCTAACATTTCTGGCACCGTTGCTGGGGACGAAGTTGAAAATCTTCCTTGGGATTGAACGACATTGAGCTTCTGATTCTGAAGGTGCATCAGGCATCAGAGCCCTTGAAGATTGCTACTGTGCACCTGGTGACTCCATTGTGACGACTCCACAGTGGCGAACCTACCGTGTCAATTATGGCATTCAGAGGCAAACACACGTGTTCCCATCCACAACTGCCTCTAGCTACACTTGAGACTGATCAGGAGGTGGTCCTTGGAAAAGGAAAGGCTTCTGAAGGAGAAGCTATCACCGTTGAACCAGGTAATCCACCATCTCCTTTTATAAGAACTCCATTTTCTCCTCCTCAGTTTCCTAGCAGACCGCTTTCTGAAGTTTCCTGTTTCCTTAATTTCGGGAGTGTTCCTGTTGAGGTTTTCCCCCCTGGTTTGGGATTAGAGGGAGAAATCCTTGTCACTCCCATTTCTCCTGAAGCTACACCTTGGCGTAGACCCAGGACCACAAAAGATTTCCCCACTCCTGTCTTTACCACTCCTCCTCTTGTTATTGTTATCTCTTATGTGCGAAGGGAAACATCAGCCGACTTAAGCTCGCTAGCCTTCTCCCTAAATCCCCTATTGTTTCCCACTCCCCTTAGAAGCTCATCCCCAATATCCCCTTTCCGAGCTCCTTCTCCTCCGAGTTCTCCTCCACACAATATCCCTATGGCAGGAGCAAATCCCCCTATGACCAGAATGGAGGCCATTATAGCTGCTAGGTATGCTCCCCTCATGCTACCATAGCCTCTCAACGCCCTCCTAGCAGATGGTTACCTCAAGCGGCTGACCAAGTTTACAGGTGAGGGGGACATAACTGCAGAAGAACACCTAGAATCCTTTTACTGTTTCACAGATGATAATGTCATCATGCATGCAGACGTATGGATGAGGATTTTTGTCCATAGTCTCCAAGGCGAGGCTAGAAAATGGTTTAAGGCCCTGCCTCCTAGATCTGTTGATGGGATTGAAGCTTTAGATAATGCCTTTTTGAGACAGTGGGGAGATAAAAAAGACTTCATGTATTGCATGATAGAGTTTGGTTCTTTGAAGAGAAAGGAAGGAGAGTCTGTCTCCGACTTCTCCAAGAGATTTAATAAAATGTACAACAAAATCCTTGCTGAGATAAAACCATCCAAATCTTCTGCAAAGATCACTTATGCTAGCGCCTTTGATCCCGATTTCTGCCTCCTGTTGAGGGAAAGAAGAGCCACTACTTTGGCCCATATGCAAGATGCAGTCGTGGAGGTAAAATCTAATATATTGGTTGTTGACTGACTCAGTAACACTACTGGTAGAAACATAGCTAGGCAGAGGCCTGAAGCTTCCTCATCTATCTCCCCTCCCCCGCCCCTTGAAACAGATGAGACAGTTAGAATACTAAAGTCACTTTCTGCTAGAATGGAAAGGTGGGAGTTAGAAGGGAAGCCCATGTACAGAAATCCCCAGAATGTTGATGGTAGAGGTTTCAGGAGACCTGATAACAATGGACCACGGGCCTTCCCAAGGGGACAAAGGGAAAAATACAGAGAAGATCAAAGGATTCAAACCCCTATCCAAAATAACCTAGTTACTCATGAGGGAGGGGAGGAAATAGACGAGTTCGACCCCGAAATTCATTGTGTTGAAGAAGCTCCTCATTTTCCCCATTTGACTCAGTCTGCATATGAAAAATCCCTGATGAACATCCAAATCCATGAGTTAGGTAAGGGAGAAAAGGCCGGTCACACCTCTAATAGATACAATCTCAGGCCAAGAAAGAAAGAAGGAGACTTTGATAGCCAAGACCAGCCCCTCATAGTAGATAGGCCTACTAAATCCACAGCCACTACTAAAGAAAAGAAAACTTAGAGCGCTTCACCAGTAGCCAAGGAACCTGTCACTGAGGTAAGGGAAGCTCCTAAGCCTATCCCCTCCTTCAATTTTGAGCATGAGATTTAGAAGATTAGAATTCCTGTACCCCTATCTGAACTTGTTAAAAACGAAGATTTCAAAAGGTCCCTCTCCAAGTTGCTACAATCTGAGTCCCCCCAGCCACCCTCTGACTCAGTGAACCTTCAAGATGAAAATCCAGCAGTTGTCCTAGGGCCCATGATAGAAGATAGAGATGATTCATCCCCTCCCTTCTACACATCCTTGAATATACATGATAAAGTGTTGCATAACTGCCTCATGGATTCAGGGGCTTCCCATAACCTTATGCCCAAGATAGTAATGGAAGAATTGGGACTGGAGGTGACAAAAACTTATCATGATTTGTACTCTTTCGATTCAAGAAGAGTGCAGTGTCTAGGAGTCATCAAAGACCTGGTGGTCTCTTTGTTTCAGCTGCCCATGAAGAGCGTGGTCATGGATATAGTGGTAGCTAACGTTCCCCCCAAATTTGGCATGTTGTTGTCTAGATCTTGGATTAAAAAGCTTGGGGAACATTACAGATGGATCTCACGTATGTCACCATTCCAGTCTTCGGAGGGGAACAAAGGAGGTTATATAGAGAAGCTCAGTTAGCCTACATTGTTAGTGACAAAGCAAATCCCACCAATCACCCCATCTTTGCACTTGACACCGACTTGGGGTCTAGTTTATTGCAACTCATTGATGCTCCTGAAGACCCTTTCCAAGTCAGAAAGCAGCCCAGTCTTGATTACCCGACTCCCCCTCCAACCCCCTCTGTGTGGAAGATGTTTTTCGACGGAGCTTCTTCTAGCGAAGGCGCTAGCGCTGGGGTGGTTTTCATATCACCTTGTCAAGAGGCCATATCCCTGTCATACAAGATGGAATTCGAAACCACCAACAATGTGGCGGAGTATGAAGCTCTTGTTCTGGGTATGAGGGCCGCAAAGGAAATGGGAATTAAAGAAATAACAATATTTGGAGATGTTGAGTTGATTATCCAGCAAGTCAGAAATGCTTATCATGCTAATAATCCTCAGCTTAGGAATTACAGAAATGAGGTATGGGACCTGATCGACAATTTCTTCTTGGCCTTTAATATTTCTTTCATTTCGAGGGGGGAGAACACTTCAGCCGATTCTTTAGTTGTCTTAGCTAGTTTTCTCAAAGCTCCTCTGCCGCCTACGGTCAAATATGATGTTGAAATAAGATATAGGCCCTCTGTACCAGATAATGTCAAGCATTGGAAAGTATTTGAAGATGACCTGGAAATCGAAAAATTTCTCCAATCTGTTGATGAATTTTCTGCATTGCACATCGATCGGGATCCCGACCCGGAAGGTGACCCTCACCCTGAGGTGTTTTTAAATAAAATTTCTAATCACCAGATTATTCAACTGCCTATAAATCACATTCTGAGGGGACTAATCCCTTTAGAAAGACTGTTCGATGGGAATGATGTGGCCGTAAAGGGTAAGGTTTCAAATGAAGATGCTGATACAGCCGAATGCAACATTGGCACACAGAAGGAGCCTAGGTTTGTCAAATTATCAAGAAGTTTGACCAGAGAACAGAGGGCCGAATATACTGAGTTGCTGAAAGAGTTTGTTGATGTGTTTGCATGGACATACGAAGACCTCAAGACTTATGACACATCCATCATTGAGCACAAGATACCACTGAAAGAAGAGGCTAAACCATTCAGGCAGAAGTTGAGACAGATAAATTCCATGTTGCTAGCTATCATGGAGAAAGAAGTAAAGAAATTGTTAAATGCCCAAATTATTATCCCCTTGAGATATTCCGAATGGGTGGCCAATTTGGTTCCAGTAAGGAAGAAAAGTGGAGAAATCAGACTCTGTGTTGATTTCAGGAACCTGAACACGAGCTCAAGGAAAGAAAATTATCCCCTGCCCAACATGGAACACATATTGCAAAGGGTAATGGGTGCATCTAGGATATCCATGATTGACGGTTTTTCTGGTTATAATTAGATATCAGTCATTCCTGAGGACAGAGAAAAAACAGCCTTCACCACTCCTTGGGGCACATTTATGTATGCCAAAATGCCTTTTGGATTGATGAATGCAGGAGCAACATTTCAGCGAGCCATGGACATAGCCTTCATCGGGGAGAAAGACTAGTTTGTAGTGATCTACCTAGACGACATCACAATCTTCGCCAGGTCTAATAAAGAGCACTGCCATCACTTAAGGAAAGTTTTCTTAAAGTGCCGAAGGTTTGGTCTCTCCCTAAATCCCAAGAAATCCTTATTTGCTATGATGGAGGGAAAGTTGTTAGGCCATATAGTATCAATGGAAGGAGTGCGGATTGATCCCAGTAGAGTAGAGGCAATTCAAACCTTGTCACTTCCTAGATCCAAGAAGGAAGTTCAGGCCTTTTTGGGGAAGATTAATTTCTTAAGGAGATTCGTCTCAAATTTTTCTGAGTTGGTGAAACATATCACGGACATGCTTAGGAAGGGAAACAAAGTGAAATGGACCACTAAACCCAGGGAATCTTTTATCCAAATAAAAAGGGCATTGACTGAGGCACCTGTGCTGATCAGTCCTGACTATTCCAAAGAATTCTTAATTTTCTCTTTTGCTTCTTTGGATACAGTAGCAGCGGTCCTGTTGCAGAAAAATGAGGAAGGGCGAGAACAACCCATTGCCTTCTTTAGCAAGGAATTAAGAGATACAGATATCAGGTATGAAATCATGGAAAAGCAGGCTTATGCTTTAGTGAAAGCCCTCAAAGCTTTCAGAGTCTATGTCCTGCACTCAAAAGTGACCGCATACGTTCCTTCAACCTCCGTGAAGGACATCCTTGTACAGCCCGACATAGATGGGAGAAGAGGTAGGTGGATTGCCAAGATCTTAGAGTTTGATCTAGAGATTAAGCCCACCAAGTTGATAAAGGGGCAAGGTTTAGCCAAGCTACTGGCTAAATCCAATTGCAAAGCCTTGGGGATTAGCTACATCAACTCCTGTTCAGAAAATCTGCAAGTTGAGTCGTCCAATAAGAACTCTCAGGGTGCCTTATCGCTAACAGCGTGCACTTGGTACAAGGATATCTTGTACTTTCTGCAAGAATTGAAGCCTCCTGATGGAATGGGAAAAAGCAAGGCGAGAGATTTAAAGCTCAAGGCGATTAGATACTGCCTGATTGACCAGGCCCTGTACTAGAGAGACCCTCTAGGGGTATTTTTGAGATGCCTGGACTCGCAAGAAGCCCAGAAGGTTATGTTTGATTTCCATAACGGCCTTTGTGGGGGGCATCATTTCTGGAAGACCACAGCCCACAAGATCCTCAGGGCAGGATATTACTGGCCTACTTTATTCGCTGATGTCTGCAGAGAAATCAGAGCTTGCATCAAATGCCAAAAGTTCTCAAGAAAGCAGCAGCTCAAATCACTGTCGTTAAAGCCTATTGTAGCTTCAGCACCTTTTCAGCAGTGGGGGTTGGACTTCATCGAAGAAATTCATCCTCCCTCAAGTGGTCAACACATATGGATCCTGACTGTGACAGACTATTTCACCAAGTGGATAGAAGCTACCCTTACCAGGATCACTTCTCACAAAATGATTATCAGCTTCCTGGAAGATATCATAGCCAGATTCGACTGTCCCAGAAAAAATGTCACCTACAATGCCGCCCCCTTTAGGTCTAAGCCTTTGGTCAATTTCTATGAACAACTTGAGATTTCACTGATCCACTCTACCCCCTATTATCCTCAAGGAAATGGACTGGCGGAGTCTTCCAATAAAAGTCTGATCAAGCTCATTAAAAAATTATTGGAAGAAAATAAAAGGGCCTGGTATTCAAAGCTCAAATTTTCCCTATGGGCCGACCGGGTGACAACAAAGAAGTCTCTAGGCATCTCACCTTTCCAACTTGTTTATGGAACAGAAGTTGTTTTCCCTACTCATCTCGCTTTATCCGTGGCGAAATTATTCCAGGACCTTGAAGGAGAACCTGACCATATGGTCAGAAGGATTCATCAGATGGTGGAAGTTCAACAGATCAGGGAACAGATCATGGACAGGGCCTACCATCATCAGCAGAAGATCAAGAAAACCTTTGACAGGAAGAGCAGAAAGAAAGATTTCGAGATGGGTGATTTGGTGCTCAAATGGGATGCACCCAGGTAGGATAGGGGCAAACACAGTAAGTTTGATGCCCTCTGGTTTGGGCCTTTCAAGATCTCAGAGGTATTTTCAAACAACACTTACAGGTTGCAAGATTTGGAAGGCAGAGAAGTTTTTGATGGCCCAGTAAATGGGCATTTCTTAAAAAAAATGTTTTTGTAAGCCGCAGACGGCTTCTTTTGTTTTGTAAATATTAGTTTTCTGTTTTCTATTTTCGGCTTAATAAATGACTCCATAGCCCAACAGCAAGGCACTAAAACTGCAGAATGAGTTCTTAGAGAATCATAGGGATCACTCTATCCCCCATGGAGCCTAATGTTAGCGACATTATTTGTCTTAGGCACAAAAGTACCCAGGTCTGCAGGATGCACGGGAAGCGCCCAAGCGCGACACGGGAGAATCCCTTTTCCAATTACAAGTCAAGCGAGCGGCGAAGTTTTGATGACAGCAGTCGAGATCCACCTACAAAGTAGATCAACAGTCATCGGGTTTTCAGGGCTGTCATGATTGTATGAGATTTAGCGCATGATATAGCTCCCATATTTCAAGACAATTCTGGGTCGTCCAATCCAATTGGGACAGGTGGCATCCAGTCGGCATATCGGATATCGGTGTTTCGGGAGAAAAGGAGCCTCCCGGTTATTGCGGTTGAAATCGTCGATCGACGAAATGTCGGAAGCACCTTTGGAGCCGAGCCCATGGTCCCAGTGCCAAGCCACGTCAAGCGAGCCTGTGGATGAAGTGGGCCCCCTTTTAAATAGTGGATGCTACCTCAGTTGTTTATCTTAAGGACACGCAGTGCACATCCGTTCCATGTCAGCATTCGGGAATTCGAGGAGTAAGCGCTCCTCGTCATTTCACCTCTCGAAACCTTGAATCCTGAAGTGCTGAAAGTGCCCAAAATCAGGCCCTTGGTTTTGGCGCCTGATCACAAGGAGCAGGCCTGGAGGATGGGTGCTAGCATTTATCATTCTGTAAGATGGGTCCCAAAGTGCCCAAAGCGACCTTATCCATCCACCCCAGAGGAACGTGTGGCACATGATTAGGTTCTCCGCCTTTTTCTCCCATCGTGACTTCCAAGAGAGAAGACCTGCTCCTTCCTATCCACGAACCCCAAAATGTCGAAAGCACTCTGGAAGATAGACGTAGGGTCACGGCCCATGGTCACTTGAGAAAGTAAAAGGGGATTGTACAAAGGGGAGGCCAAAAGCGTCGAGTTGAGTTTTAGAAAGGGGGCATTGTGTTCTCCAGATGTCGGTTCCGCATAATCTAGATCCTGATACCTGTTGGAAATGAATGAAGAAGAAAGAGGGTAGCTGAAACCTCCCCTCACTCATTAATTGCAAAATATGGGTGTCCCGGCCAAAAGCCTGCCCCAGATGGTCTTCTCTACTGGTCCTTTTCATGGAAGCCACGTCGAGTCCTCGACTCGCCAGAGAAGCCTGCGCACGCTAATTCATCATTTAAGGGCTCAGCTACCCCCTGGCGGGGGCCATGCAGAATTAAGGTGGTGTATGACAGAGGAGTGTAGGCCAGATCGGATTGAAGAGACTCTTTGTCCCGAAAGTCTAGTAGGCCTCTGTTGGGAAAATGTTTTAGGAGTATATATGCTTAGTTTTGATATTTTTCAAGATATCGATGGTAGAGCGAAGCTCCGGATTGTAATGTTTTAACAAACACTCTAGTTCTCTGGATATGCATTTGTATGTAAGATTTCTTGTTTAATGAAAGACAGTTTCCTTATTCCATCTAGTTTTCATCTCATGTTGGGGGAGTTCATGATTGGTTGATTCACATGAATTATTGCAGTTGTGTTATGATAAAGGATTTATTTTGGCACCATTGTATTCTCTGGTTTTCTACGTTTGAATGTAAGAAGGTCTCATGTTTAAATGCATTCTCCTACAGTCTGTTATAAACCTGATGTTGACAATAGACCTTTGCATCCCTCTGATACAAGTCTTCCCCCTACTCACCCTTACTACAACTCACTGTCTGGAGTATGTCTAAGACCTCACTTGCCCATGCATGCCTGGCCTAGTTTCGGAGTTGAAACAATATCATCCGAGTTTACTTCCATTCGATCACCCCTTTCATACACAAATCGTGACATAAACTGATGGGCGTCGGGCTCTGCTCCTGCTGCAGTCCAAGAGTGACTTCTGACGCTAACACACACAACTGTAAATAATCAAAGCAGATAATCTAAAACTCACAACAAAGGGGATTCTGTGAGGAAGGTGGGCCCTTTCCTTCTCAGTGAATCCATTCAAAAAGACTATGGTAGGTTGGAGAAACTAAAATCACTTATTTTTTAAATCACCAAAATGTTCAGATACAATAATAGTTCACTTCACTCTCTATTCCATAGCTAATCTCCACTATCCAATGGTTACAAAATCTATGTTTTTTAAAGATAGAAACATTCAGTTGAAACGGACTTAGAACAGCCTTGAGAATCATAGATTCTCAAGCTGTTCGTATGATATAAAAGATCTATCATCATTACAAAATATGGAAATGATCTTGATCACCAGTGCGAGCCAAAACATGTAACAACCTTGAGGATCGGTCTTCAGGATACAAATTTGAATGATATACCAGCTTCCAGGATCAGTGGGAACCTGTTGCAGCATGCATAAGAGCTTCCAAGAAAGGTGGACAATTGTTGTAGTTGTGTAACATTATGCAGAATTGGCGCACATCTGTAACAGCTTCCAAGAAAGGTGTGCAATTGTTGTAGTCGTGTAACAGCATGCAAAACTAGTGCACAACTATAACAATTGGTGTAACAACAATGATCCTTGTTCAAGACTTGGTTTCTTTTCTTTAATCTACACATTTTTATCATTAGTTGAACATTCATGGGTAAAATATGAGAAATGCTACCAATCAAACATTTTAAGTAAATAAGAATACACAATCAAGATCAATGATTCATACCTTGGGAAAAAGGTCTTAGAAAACGTTATATTAGGAAATTTAGCATAGAAATGATAAGGTTGAATGAGCAAAAGATATAGTGAAAAGGGGACATTTATGGGTCCTAACATGCCCCCAACTGAAGACATTGCATGTACTCATGCAATCCACATTGAAGCCTTACTCTGAATCTGAGTTAGGGAAGTGACTCCTCCAGTGCAAATTGCTAAGACAAATCGCTAAGTACCAGTATGGGAAAAAGCAATCAAATCGCCTCTGTGTACCCCCAACATCTATTGTTTCAAAAATCTGTCTAAGTTTCTTTGTCTTCAAGAATAGAATCAATTTGAGTTGCTTGAGTTACAACTTGTAAGTGTAACAGAGGTTCTCGTGTAAAAGATGTTGGTAAACCAACAACTACTCTATTACCTTGAGATCTCTTCTGCCTTACTGGTTCTTGTGCAGAAGTAAGGTCATATTCTGTCTTAACTGAGAGATTGGCCGGTTTTTCAGCATGACCAGTGATTGGTACTTTCACTATTTTATACCCTGCCTGAAAGTAAATATTAGCACATTCATATCACATGTGCTCTCTATTTTCATTCATAACAGATGGAAATCTGCAAATGTGGAGTCAAGTAATGATGAAGCAGCATTTTCTGACAGAGAGAGTGGAAAAGATAGCAGCAGAAATGACAAAACAACAGTGTTTCAACATGGAAAGATAGCAGAGAGGGAAAGATTAATGGAGTATCAGTATGGAAAAATGGCAGAAATGCGAAAAATGGGTGAAGCGGTATGTAAAATAGCGAAAAGGAATAACAATTCTAGGTGTATCAACATGTATTTTGGTTGGAATGGTGTAATTAGGTGTAACATCATGTAAATCATCAAAGTTGTTAGAAAAGAGTGTAACAGCATGTAAGACAAAATAGTCAGGATAATGGTGTAACAACATGTAAAGTGACCATTTTGTTGGAAAGAGGTGTAAGAGCATGTAAGACAAAATAGTCGGGAAAAAGGTGTAATAGCATGTAAAGTGACCATTTTGTTGGAAAGAGGTGTAACATCATGTAAGACAAAAATAGTTGGGAAAAAGGTGTAACAGCATGTAAATTGACCATTTTGTTGGAAAAAGGTGTAACAGCATGTAACCCGGTTGAACACAGAATCCCTTAGTTTTTTAGGAAGTTTTTCAAACTTTTAAAAACTAATCCTTCATCTCCTTTCATTGTAATCTACCTTCTTGTTCATCAATCTATCTACACACAAGTAACTGCATGATACCCTTCTAGGCTAAATTTATTAGAATAGCAAAGAAACATAAAAAATTTAAGCAAAACCAGAAAAATTCAAATTTGCAGAGTTTATTTATATACAAAGTTTTATTGAAAAGCAAAAAGTTATAAGGTTCAGAAGGGGAAGGAGCAAGCTCTTCTCCATTTAAAAATTGATAATCTGTATCAGTTGTATATATGGATTTAAATTCTGCCTTGGAAAGTGGACGTTGATACAGGCGCAAGCGATGACCATTTACAAGTAATTGTGTATTGGATCCATCAATAGTGATCAATCTGACTGTCCCATTGGGAAAAACAATGTCTACCTCGTAAGTTCCCCTCCACCTTGTACGCAGCTTACCCTGAAATTCTTTAAAGCGTGAATCATACAACAGAGCCCAATCTCTCTTTTTGAATAACTTCTTCTTGATGACTCGGTCATGCCACTTGGTTCTTTGTTGTTGAATCATTGTGGTTTGATGAATAGCATCCAAACGCTTTTCATCCAGCTCATTTAGTTGTTGCAATCTGGCCTTCTATTCCATAGTCAAGTCTAGATTTACTACTGATGTAGTTCTTAGGGTCTTGATCTCAAACTCAATGGGAAAAACAAGGCTCTTCCCATATACCAGTTCATAAGGAGAAAAATTAGTTGTGTTCCTCCAAGTGGTTTGATAAGCCCATAGAGATTCATGCAATCTGTCAGACCAATCCCTACGATGTTCCCTTGTTGTCTTGGTAAGAATAACTTATATGACTTTGATTGTACTTTCCACCTACCCATTACCTTGGGGATGGTATGGAGAATATGTTCTATGAAAAACATGATACTTATTGAGTAGGGCTTCAAACTTATGTGATGTGAAAGGTGGTCGCCCATCAGTTACTAACTCTCCGGGAACTCCAAACCTAACAAAGATATCTTCAAACAAAAATGCTAAGACAGCTTCTTCTAAGGCCTTGATGAGTGCTTTTTCCTCTACCCACTTGGTCATGTAATCTGTGTAGACCAATATATAGACTTTCTGATTAGAAGGTGGGTTAATGGGCCCTACAAAATCTATGGCCCATCTCTTAAAAGGCTCTAACACCACTTGAGGCCAGAGAGGCATCTCATCCCTATGATTTGGCTGACCCATTCATTGGAAACTGTCACAGGCTTGGAAATACTTCTTTGCATCTTGAAATATAGTGGGCCAAAAATAGCCCATCCTCAAAATTGTATGCCCAGTCCTTTTATTAGAAAAATGACCCCCACAAGGGCCATCATGGCAAGCTTTAAGCAGATCATAAACTTCATCATCTCTCACACATATCCTGATTTCTTGATCTAGGCCTTTGTAGAAAAGATATCCCCCTATCCAACTGTATCGAGCACTCTTCTGAATAATCTTCCTTCTTTCTCAGGGAGATAGATGTGGAGGTACCTTCCATGCAACCAAATAATTAGCAATGTCTGCATAACAAGGTGAGTGAGAAGATACTGCAAACAAATGTTCATCTGGAAAGGAATCATCTATAGGTGAATTATCATCATTTATGTTCAATCTTGAGAGAAAATCAGCAACCACATTTTCTTTTCCTGGTCTATCTACTATAGTGATGCCAAATTATTGTAGTAATAGAAACCATCTTGTTACTCGGGGATCAGAAATAGGTTTATTCATCAAATATTTAATTGTTGAATGGTCAGTGTGAATAAAAGTAGCATAACCAATGAGATAATGCTTGAATTTATTGATAGCATAAACTATTGCCAAGAATTCTTTTTCTGTAACTGTATAATTTAACTCAGCAGGAGCCATATTCTTGTTGATATAGTTATATAAAGCATAGGAATATTTTTCCTCTTGTTGCCCTAGCACTGCACCAATTGCAGTATCTGAGGCATCTGAAGAAATGTGAAATGGCAGAGCCCAATTGGGCCCTCTCAAAATGGGAGTTGTGGACAATTTTTGTTTTAGATCTACAAAAAACAATTCGCAATTGTCAGTCCAACTAAATTCAACATCTTTTGTTAATAGAAAAAATAAGGGAGAGGCAAGTTTGGAATTTTTTTTAGTGAATCTCTTGTAATATCCAGAATGCCCTAAAAAGATTCTTACCTCTTTTTGAGTTGATAGATTTGAAATGTCCAAAATTATCTAGATTTTGGCTGGGTCTACCTGAATTCCTGCATAATAAATGAAGTGTCCCAGCACCACACCTTCTCTCATCATCATATGACACTTTTTTGTACTTAGAGAAATATGAGACTGTATGCATGTTTTGAGTACTTTTTCCAAATTAGCTAAAGCTTCATCGAAATAAGTACCATAAGGTGTAAAGTCATCCATGAATATTTCCATACAGTCATTCACCATATCAGAGAAAATACCAATTACATCTCTCTGGAAAGTGGTTGGTGCATTACATAAGCCAAATGAGAGAACCTTGTGGGAAAATGTACCCCAAGGGCTGGTAAAGGTGGTCTTATCTTGGTCCTGTGGAGCAGTGGTTATCTGGTTATAGCCACTAAATCCATCTAGGAAAGAGAAAAAAAAATCCCAGATAGGTTGTCTAGAACCTGATCAATAAATGGAAGAGGGAAATGATCATTTTGCATGGCCTTATGCAGGGCTCTATAGTCCACACACACTCTCCATTTACCATTCTTTTTAGTTACAATAACCAACGGTGAAACCCACTCGCTGTCTGATATAGGGTAGATGAATCCTGCATTGAGAAGTTTTTGGAGCTCTTCCTTAACAATATCTTTAATATTAGGGTTCATCCTCTTTTGGGGTTGGAAAATGGGTAGACATTCTTCCTTAATGTATATATGGTGGGTGCATAGTTCAAAGGAAATTCCTTTCATATCCATGTAATCCCAGGCAAATGCCTCTTGATGTTCAATCAATAACTTCATCAAACGCCCAGTTTCAGCAGAAGATAAGTCAGGATTGATGTTCAGGGTTTTTCCAGGTTTGATTTCTACAAGGATTCTCTTAGAACTAAATTTAGGAAATAATTCATATGTTTCAATATTTTCTGTTACAGTTGAATTAGCTTGATTTACAACATTTCCAGAGAACATCTCTAGGCTTACTCCTTCCTAGGCAGTAGGGTCAAAAATTCTACTCAATCGGTAATATGTGTTTTGTGTAACAGCAGAGGGGTTGTTGATAAAGATATTGGTTATATCATCCTCTGTCTCATCTTTGAAAATCATGGATTTTCCTATGGTTACCACAGGCAGAGCACTTTCATCCTCAAGGTCCATCCAAAAAGAATTTTTGGGTTCCATGTTGGGTGTAGCATGAGAATAAAGGGTAAGATTCTTGGTATCATAACCATCAGAGATGGTCATTGAACTAGATCTACAACCAATGAAAGCATCAATTGTAGCTAACCATGGTCTTCCTAGAATTAGAGGGTGGACCTCTAAATGGGTTTTAGGTTGCAATACAACAAAATCAGTAGGATACTCCCATGAATCAAATGAAAGAACTAGATCATCGATTACTCCTTCTAGTTTAATAGTAGAACAATCAACTAACTCTAAAATAGTAGGAGTAGGTTGGACTTGTTTTCCAAGTTGCAAAAATTGTGTCATGTCTATTGGAATAATGTTAATTGTTTCCCCTAAATCAACTAACACACTGGCAATAAATGGCTGTCTAATTTTGACAGTGACTGTAGGGTTTCCTGGGTCACCATATTTAATAGGTGGGGTTTTTCCTAACATCAGTTCAGACAATTCTCCCACTACATTTATTGTGAGGGGGTCCCTAGGTTTCCTTCCATGATTTTTGATATAGAGGTCTCTCATAGTCTTCACATAAATAGGGACATCCCTAATCGCTTGCAATAGTGGAATTTTAACATGCGGATTTTGCAACTCTCCTAAGATATTGAAGGATGGTAATTCCACAGTTTTGGTAATTTCAAATATTTCATGGAATGGGAGTTCTGCTAATTCTATGATAGGTTCGTCGGTCTCCTCTGTATCAGCAGATGGTTTTTCCCGTGATTCCTTGTCTGATTCTGAAGATGGAGCATCTTCAATTATTGGCTTGACTATTCTCCCTGGTCTTAATTTTATCTCATCACAAGGCATAGGAGCAATAGATAGAGATGGCACATTGTGTATATCAATATTCCAAATATCCTTATTATTTGGATTTGGGTTAGGCTTCACAGGCATCTAAGGCCGTAAGGGAGGATTTTTTTGTGGGGCATTGGGAGGTAACTACAGTTGTTGTTGCTGGTACTGAGGTTGGAACTGTTGTTGATAGGGGTTGTATTGGTGAGGGTTTTGATAAGTAGGTTATTGTTGAGGGCCTCTCCAATATGGGTTCCATTTCCCAAGATGATTTTTTTGTTGAGGCATAGGTACCCATGCATTGGGATTCTGATAAGGAGGTGGCATCTGATTTGGAGGGGGGGCATTCTTCTGGCCATATTGAAGATGAGTGTTCACATTATTCCAATGATTAAGTGTTGCAAGAGAGAATTCAGGGTTTGTACCTTGACCTCGTGGCTTCCATTGTCTTATCTGTGTTATTAGATAGATAGCCTATGCTTCCTCATTAGTCGTCTGCATTGATTCTTTTACACCTGGTAGGGAGGGACATTGGTCAATAGCATGATCTAATTCACAAATAAGACATACCTGGACTCTATTCAGTGGGCACTCCCATAGTGGATGTTTGTTTCTTCATTTCAGAAAGAAAATGGACAATGCCTGGTATGATTCTGCTTATTTTTGTTTGACCTGCAGAGTGTCCATTTGTGAAGAAAAAGAGATAATCATTTCTGTTTTGAAATCTTCTGACAAATTACCTATTTTTTCTCTTGTTTCCCCTCCATTGGTTTATTTATGTACCCTTGAAAAAGTGGTATCCCTGGTAGATGACTTATTCCTTTTAGATCGTCAAGAGCATCTCTTACAAAGATTTATAATATCTTCATAGGATTCCTTATATATATTTCCCTTGCCAAGCATATTCATCATATCTAAACAATCATCTCTAACTTCTTTTAGAAAAATAGTTTTCAGAATGTCCTTACTCACATCCGGATGTCCAGACCTTTGTAGATTATATTGGAGTTGGTCCACAAAATTTTCAAGGGTCTCATCCTCCTTCTAAGACATCCTGAATAGTTCCTCTCTCCGTTCCCTCATTCGACAGTAGTCTTGGTATTTGTTCAGGAAAAGATTCCTCATTTTTCCCCATGTTGAAATATTCTCTCCTCCAAGGCTCATCAACCATCTTAACGTGTTACCATTCAATGTAGCTGGAAACAATTTAATATTCTGCACAGTGGTATTGTAGTCATAGCTTCTACACAAAATATCAAATTCAAACAGAAACTCATCCGGATCCTCGGTAGATAATCCATGGAAATTTGGCAGGGTTGAGAGAGGTATGTTCTTCATAGGAGTTATCCCCCATGTGGGAGTATTAGTAATAGTAAAGATCAGGGTAGAGATAGTATTTTCATCATTTTCCCGATCTTCATTGTTCATTGGATCCTCATGGTGGAACTCTTCTTCATTATCTCCTTGATTTTCCATGGCTTCTCTTTCTCTCCAATCAATACGGAAAGTTTCCCACTCCTCTTTAGTGACTATCTGTTTGTTGATCTGATAAACAACTTCTTCTGGATTTTCCCTGTTCTGAGCTACACTTTCTTGATCTTCAATATTCTCCAGTGTTGCGTGTTGACTTGTTTGTGACAAATCTTAATCTTTAGCCCCTGGTGAAAACGATGTTTCAAAATAGGGTGTTTATGATGATTGAGGAATATGTCTTCTTGAAGAATTTGAAGGGCGAAAGATAGATCCTAACAAAGAATCTGCTCTGGCTATAATCTCATCAACAAAGTTTTTAGCCTTCCCAGTGCAGGATTCCTTCCACCATATCCTCTGGCACTTGTAGGGTTAGTATTTTTGGAGATACGTCGTCTTGTTCCTCGATTCATTCGAACTACTCATTCCTAAGAAAATAAAACTAATGTGCTTACAATAATCTATAATTATCTTCCCCGGCAATGGCGCCAAAATGTTGTGCACTTTAATTGTCTAAATAAATAGATAATTAAGGTGTTCAATATGAATTGTCAAACCCAGGGAAGTTTTGTTATTGTAATATAATTGTGCACAGTCTATGCTATATTATGAAAGAAAACACTAATAAAGTTGCAGTAAGGTAAAATAACACTAAAAGAAACATAATTGAGAAGCTGAACACTAGCACAAGTTGTTGACATAGCTGGAGTTCTAATCTATTGTTGCAGAATTGAAATCACACTTGCATAATTGAAATCTAATTTCCAGGAGTAGAATTTGATGAATGTATAAGAATCTTGGATTATCTAATCTATTCTAATTTTCTATATTACTCTTGCAGAAAGAAGTTCTATGCTAATTTCCAAAAGGAATCTTACTTAATTGCAGAAAGGGAATTCACACTTCTATTTACTTTTTCTCAAAACGGAGATTTAAAATAATGCAGAAAAGGAATTAACTTTCAAAGAAAATCTCCAGCAGTATACAAAAATTGTTTCTAACTCT
The DNA here is from genome assembly GCA_009831015.1 of Picea engelmannii. Taxonomy (NCBI): domain Eukaryota; kingdom Viridiplantae; phylum Streptophyta; class Pinopsida; order Pinales; family Pinaceae; genus Picea; species Picea engelmannii. The sequence continues at coordinate 395,535 of ML790061.1, forward strand.
CATGAGACACACTGATGCGCATTAACAGAAAGGGACTGAACTGTAACAACAAATGTATTCTAGTAATGCATAAATAGATAAATCACACAACTGTAAATAATAAAAGCAGTTGATCTAAAACTCACAACAGAGGGGAGTCTGTGAAGAAGGTGGGGCCTTTCCTTCTCACTGAATCCACTAAAAAATACTACAGTAGGTTGGAGAAACTCAAATCACTTCTTTATTAAATCACCAAAATGTTCAGATACAAAAATACTTCACTTCACTCTCTATTCCACAACTAATATCCATTGTCCAATGGTTACAAACGCTCTGTTATTTAAAGACATACACATTCAGCTGAAACAGACTCAGAATAGCCTTGAGAATCAAAGATTCTCAATATGTTCGTATGATATAAAAGATCTATCATCATCACAAAATCTAGAAATGATCTTGATCACTAGCGTGAGCCAAAACGTGTAAAAACCTTGAGGATTGGTCTTCGGGATACAGATTTGAATGATATACCAGCTTCCAGGATCAGTGGGAACCTGTTGCAGCAGGTGTAACAACTTCCAAGAAAGGTGCACAATTGATATAGTCATGTAACAATATGCAGAACTGGTGCAAAACTGTAACAACTTCCAAGAAAGGTGCGCAATTGTTGTAGTCATGTAACATCATGCAAAGTTGGCGCACATCTGTAACAATTGGTGTAATAGCAACGATCCTTCTTCAAGACTTGGTTGCTTTTCTTTAATCTACACATTTTGATCATTAGTTGAACATTCATGGGTAAAATATAAGAAACGCTAGCAATCAAACATGTTAAGTAAATAAGAATACAAAAGTAATATCAATGATTCATACCTTGGAAAAAAGGTCTTAGCAAACGTTATATTAGGCATTTTAGCATAGAAATGAGAAGGTTGAATGAGCAAAATATATAGTGAAAAGGGGACATTTTTGGGTCCTAACAATACTCTTACCTCAAGCCATTGGAAGCCATTTCGATCTTGAATCAGTTGTAGCAACAAGAAAGTCTTTCTGCAAATTCAAATTCTATCCAATCACAAACCCAGCTTCTGCAATCTTCCGCGCTCTGATACCATGCATAAATTTTAATACAAATTATGTATTGCCTAGATTCTCCTGATCTAAAAATTATATGTCATTGATAAATACAAAATTGCTTCTACTAAAATTCTTGCGGAATTTAAAACATGATTGCCAATTGCAATATCAAGAAGAGAGATCAATCACACATAACACAGATGTTTTACCAGGAAAGAGTAAAGCTAAAAACCCCACTATCATATATTATGTATATATCATGGATCATGAAACAATCTCATACAAAACTCTAATCCAATATCTTTCAGTACAATATACAATCGTCTCACACTGTCATACAAAAATTGGCAAATGCATGTGACAATTTACTACCTCCAGACAACCTGCCTCCTCTGTGCAATCCCTGCTAATGGAAATCCCTACAATGAATGAATCCCTCTTGCCTAGGTTGTGCATTCCTCATAGGCACATCCAATGTGTGTGTGGTTGCATGAGTGCACCCACTAAAGTCACAACTGATAGTTAAACTGTCCCTTTCACCTTCATCTCAACTGGGTCTCCACTGGATCTGACATGTATGTAGTTAACAATGGTAAATCTTCAGTTGCATGTGAGACCATTGATTGTGAATTAATTAATAATTAATTCACTGATCTCTCACTAGTGTAAGTTCAGTTACAACTAGTACAACTGAGCTTAACTCACTTAACTGAGTTAAACTACTTTACAACTCACATAACTACACATATAACTCTATTACAACTTTGAATCACTCAATTACAACTAATTCGACTTGCATGTCCCACCAATCAACCTTTGAACTCAAATTTCCTATAGCTAAATGATTTTCCACTTCAGTTAACTATTTCCAAGTGCTCATTGAGAATAGATTAATATTTATTGTCCAAGTATTATTACGAGATAATAATAGTTGACATACATCTATAAATAGAATTCCCTGACCATCTATAAATAGACATTATCTATAAATAGAATTTTCTCATCATCTAAAAATAGACTTCCACCTAAAAATAGCCTGAGGCTCCATCCTAGTGTAGGTGCATAATTTTCACTAGGATCTTCTTGTTGAATCTCAACAAAAACTACATTAATTTGTTGCATACACCTATCGAAAAGTGGCTTAACTTGTTCGAAAACTACCTCGAGAAATTGGATAATAATCCATTGGTTTGATGCTTACTTTTTATGGTCAATTGTGGTGTTTCTGATCATTGTTTCTTGCTATCGTTGAAAATAATTTATTGCTATACATAATTTTTTACTATTGTAATTTGAAACAACCAATGTAAATCTTACTTGTCTAGTGTATAAATAGGTCATTGTTGCATGCTTTATCTTGGCAATTGTTAATATATGCTGCAAATTGTTCATTGTTTCGGGTAGGTACAACAATCACCTTGCAACTTCTCATCTCTTTCCTAGACATAAACCTAACTAAATGGTGATCAAGATAGGGGGGCAGTAGGACTGGCTATTTCTTTCTATTTGATCCCTTGAGGTCACCAAGGAAGCCTCCTTTGTGATGGACCTCCTTCATCACTAAAACAAGGGAACATTCCACTTCGGTAACAATGGTAGTTTCTTCTATAGTTACACAATATTTGGGGATCTTGTGGGGGTATTTTTACATTTACAAATCCTATTATAACAGACCCATAGTTCAAGAATTGCATTGTGCCTTACTAAGAAAAACCATAGTTCCAGAGATCCTCGAATAAGCCATTTTCTGGGTAACGTAATCATAGGGGAGGGGTGCCCGTGGATGTAATTTGGCGTCAGGACTACAACATAATTGACGGTTCATCCATCCGAGGCATGGTTAGAGTTTTGTGGTGAGTTGTAACTTGCCTCCTCAAGCCATTTAGGGATACTATATTGACAATTTGGTCTGGGGGCATAAAATCCCTAGTAAGATGGAATTATGATGCAAAATATGACCACAAGGACATTCAATAGACAATAAATGTAATCTTAGGACCCAAATGAGATGTTACAAAGACACCAATGTGGATGCTAAAGAACTTATGAAGATTCTAAAAGGATGCAACATCAATGAAATGGATGCATAATACATCAAGAAAACCTGGTATTTCAAGCTTGAATATGGGCAAATATAGAATTTGGTCTGCGGGAATAAAATTCAAACTAGTGATGCTAATAAAACATAATCAAGACACATATGTGACTCCTAGGATGCAAAAATAATTCAATTAGGATGCTATGAAGATTGTATTAAGACACTACAAAGACACTAAGACCCTAGTAACATGGAATTATGACACAAAATGAGATGCTAAAAAGACATTGATGTGGATGCTGAAATACTTATGAGGATTCTAAAAGGGTGCAACATTAATGAATAAGATGCATAATACATCAACAATGTTCAAAAACATGGTTATTCCAACAGAGGACGAACACCTTCAGTAACCACTCACATAACCAGATCAAAGATCAACACACCGATGTTTTCACGTGGTAAAACCCCTACGGGGAAACGTCCACGGCCCCAGCCAACACGGCCACTTTGAGTAGTTTATTAATGCAAAGAAAAAGATTACAGAGAGATTTTACAAGAGAGTTTCTCACAATCGATCATCGGCAAATGACCCTCCATGCTCTTTAAATAGAGATCATGGACCAATCGGGTGTTAATCCATGGATCAATGGTCATTA
>ML790061.1:433941-453719 GCA_009831015.1 Picea engelmannii
CACCACGGCGCGCAAATAAACTAGACGAGGCAGGTCGGATTCGCGCACCATACGTCCCATTCCAACTACACCTTCCAGCTCGTTCTGAAGCTTCTTCAGCACTGGGGGGTTTCTCAGCAGTTCCGACATTGTCCATTCTATGGTTGTGGACACCGTGTCCGTTCCAGCGAGCAGCATATCCTGCCATATCCATTACAGTGATCATGAGCATTGCATTTTATTCAGAGCCATTGAAATCCAATACAATAGAGTGTATATACTAGCACAGCACAGTAGTTAAATAGCTTTTGGTTACGCCTAAAGGTTGATAATTACTTATGTGGCAATCAGTTAGCTATCAAAGTAATTTTTAAATATGATTAGGTAAATGTCAAAAAGTAAACACATAAAGGGATGTCTTTATAATAGCTAGGAAGTTAATGATTGAAATCACAGCCATTTATTTTGTGTGACTACCAAGAATATTTCAGCCATATTTAATCCTGTCCATAGAAAACTTATTAAACACTAAACCCCTATTACATCTATCCATTATCGATAGGTCCCATTATCAATAGGTATACGCCTTTAAACATAATAATAAACATACATAAATGACAGCTTTTATATTGTCTCGCGTAATTTCGAACTCCAAATGTTTATCTGCAGATGTTTCGAACAGAACATCCACAATATCTGGCACGACGTTGTGCTTATTCTGTGAAAGATGTTCCTCTAATATTTTCTCCAGCAAGTCGTCTTGCTTCTTATGCATGTCCTTCAAGCAACGGTTGAGACGCTGCAGATCCATCCAGGCCAAGCATGGTATGTAATCTCCGATGTTAAAAGAACCACATAACAGAGAAGATTCCATGATCAATGAAGTGATTCCGATGCTGCCAGTTAAGTCTTGGGGAGAAAACTTCCTGCCGAAGACCATCCTGCAGATTATATCAGTTGCAAGGGCGGACACAGTTTTGGTAATGTTCAGGGGACGATCTAAATTAATAACAGAGCGAATCATAGCAGAGACCTCCTCTTCTCTTATGAAGCGGAAGGATTCTATGCGTCTGGAGCTCAGCAACTGTAAAACGCAGACCTTGCGCAAATGCCTCCAGGAAGGGCCATACGGAGCCAAGGCGATGTCCGAATAATTATATGACAAATACTGAGCAGCGGTGGTGGGAGCTCTGCTGGCAAAACGCAGATCATAAGTCTTGAGAAACTCCTTTGCCATATTTCCGGAAGAAACAACTAAGACGAGGGCGGAGCCCAGACGGACTGACATAACAGGGCCGTATTTCCGAGAAAGAGCTTCCAGCACTCGGTGGGGACATTCTCCCAGCTGGTGAATGTTTCCAATAATGGACAACAGGAACGGTCCCGGGGGCAGCCTCGCCCTCTTCCCACCGAAGAAGAAGCTCCATATAGCCAGTATTATTACAAGCACAAGACCAGTGGCAAGTTTAATATAAAACTCTACGCTCTCCGACTCCATCACCATGGTCACACTTACTACGACAATACAATTAACGACTCCACAGATTTCCTCTCTGGCTGGCGGAAATATTTATAGGCGCGGCGGCCATGGCCCAATATTGGCACCCTGTCCTCCGCAGTCGTTGGTGGAAATTTTGGAATGGAATTGCTTAATTCTCTTATTTATTTTATTTTAGTCGTTGGTGGAAATTTTTGGAATAAAATTGTTAATTACGCGTATATCTATTGACAATTGACACATTTAATAGGTTTTTAGTTGTTAATACATTTTTTTTATGGACGAGATTAAACTAAATGTCTAGAATATTTTTAGTCGGCACAATAAATGAATGGCTCTCATTTCATCCATTAACTTCCGAGCTGTTACAAAGACATCCGTTTATATGTTTATTTTTTTACATTTACCTAATCGTGTTTAAAAATTACTGTGTTCACTAACTTATTGCCACATCTACCTATTTAAAAAATATTAAGGTATTAAGGTGACCGCATTTCTGTGCTAGCATTACCAGCAATCCCCAATCGGAAGTTTAACAGCCAGCCGCCTTTCGGCGTTCACTAGCAGTGAGTTAGCGGCTGTGCTAGTTTTAATTTTTTTTGGATATATTTTATTTTAGTTGTATATTAATTGATTGTGGTTGCCGTTAAACTGGTATAAATGGGTGGAGATTTTGACATAAATTTGTTTAACTTTTTTTAATTATATATTAATTGATTGATTTTGAATGGTTTAATAGTTAAAAATATATGTTTTTTTTGAGGTTATAGATTAAATTCAAAGAGAATAGGGTATGTATACATTTGGGAACTTTAACAATCAAATAGCTATCCAAATAAAATAATCTAATCTTAAAATATAATTATTATTATTATATGAATTTAAAAAATATATATTTTTTAAATTAATTTAATTTTGTTAATATTTTAAATAATGATTATAAAGATATTTACATAATAATTTTTGAAATTTAAATTTAAATTAAAAAAAAATGAGGTTGTCTAAACATTTTAATTTTTTTCATATGAATTTGAGAAACAGATTTTGGTGAAATCATTATTTTCTGTTGTTTAAATTGCATTTCTGAATGCATAAATAGATTCAACACCCTGAAAAACCTATAAAACACTAGCATTATATATACAGATTTGAATCAATTACTCAAATCTAAAATTCTAAGAATTTTTGGAAAGAATTAATAAACACTAAACACCCTGAAAAACCTACAAAACACTAGCATTATACATACAGATTTAAATCAATTACTCAAATCTAAAATTCCAACAATTTTTGGAAAGAATTAATAAACACTAAACACTGAAATACACTGAAATATGTTAAAAAAAAACTCCAAAAAAATCGAACTTTTATACTTAAAAAATAATAATAATTAGATGAAGATTTCAGATTTGCTTTGTAAAGATAGTTATGGGCACATTTTTATTTTATTTTAAAAAATTTAAAACATTCAACCCAAACTCGAAGGTTTTAACGAAATTGTGACGAACGAAATTGTGACGGGCGGAAGATACTCAAATGACTATCACTGAATTATTTATGTCAGTCAATGAAACTTGGACCAAATCGAGTCTAAAAGAAAGAGAACAAGAGATGAGTCCGCCATAATATAAACGTCGTTTAGTGCTGGTCAGCACACGTGAAATTAGTGGTAGACTTGGCGTCAACTCGATCCACTTTAATGCCAAGACAACTATGAGAGGCGTGTAAGACCAACACAATTGAGGTTGAATACATTTTAATCTAGTCTTTATTTTAAAAAATATATATGAAAAAGATTTAAAAATATATATTTTAATTTTATTGAGTTTTGAACATAGTATTTAAAGATAAGTTGAAATTTTTAACAAAGTAAATTTAATTAATATTTTATATTTTTGTAATTTTTTTTAATTTTTTATCATTTTAATTATGTAACTTTTACATAGAGTTGGTGTTGCAGCTGGTGAATCTTGAAAAGCATATAGCCCTGAGGAAATCCAAAAGTTAATCTTAAATGTGGTAATTCCAAAGGTTAATCAGTTAAGCTTGGCAATCATATGATGGTACAGTAATTTCTTAATATGATTAGGTAAATGTTAAAAAGTAAACAAGTTAACTGATGCATTCAAAAATACATTTTCCATTGATTTCAAATAATTCCAACCAAATTGAAGTGAAAAATAGAAAATTCCCTTCCATTATTTTGATGGTTAGAGAAAGACAAATTCATTTCCAATCCAAAAGAGACAACACATGTGAGAGAAGTGTCTATTCCTTTTTCATTTATATAAATTACTTTTCTTTGTTTTCTTTGTAATGACTTTTTAAATTTCGTAGGGCAAAGGTAATATTAAAAAAATTAAATATAAACTTTTATCAAAAGTTTTTGGCATATTTTGAAAGTCTTATTTCACTTTATTAAGATTAAATGGTCATTACTTTTCTACAATTAATTAATCACTTCATAGGAAGGTCACTATCTTTGTGAATACTATTATTAACATAAGAATCATGAAATATTGAGAATTATATGCTATTGTAAATTAAATCTTTACCAAAGAATATATAATAATGCAAGTTAAATTTCTGCCAAAAAAAAATATGATAATGCACATAAGGTGATGAGAATTTTAGTTATAAAAACTATCCCAAAAACAACTTATAATGTTATTTATTCTAAAATATTATAAAAAGTGTATTCTAACATTTTTAAGTAAATTTTATCATACTTGAAATAAATAAGTTAATATTCTATATATTTGTATCTTTTCCAATTCTTTATCATTTTAGTTATGTAACTTTTATTTAAATCATAATTTTAAATTCATAAAAATATATATACTTTTGAAAATAGGTTCAATACCCTTTAATATCTCTATTGTTATAGAATTATACAATAACATTTGCCATTGATTTTAAATAATTCCAATCAAATTCAAGTGAAAAAAAATAAAAAAATTCCTTCCATTATTTTGATTGGTTGCTTAGAAAAAGACAAATTCATTTCCTATCTATAATAGACGACACATGTGAGGGAGAAGTGTGTATTCCTCTTCATTTATATATATTACTTTTCTTTGTAATACTTTTTGAATCCTCTAGGACAAGGGTTATATATATATAATTGTAGACTTTCATCAAAAGTCTTTGGCATATTTTGAAAGTTTTATTTTACTTTATTAAAAATAAATGATCAATATTTTCTTATAATTAATCAATCATTATATTAATAAGAAGGTTACTATCTTTGTGAATACCATCACTAACATAAGAATCATGTGATATGTTGAGAATTGTATGCTATTGCAAATTAAATCTACCAATGAATATATGATAATACACACTAAGGTGATGTGAATTTTAGTCATAGAAACTATCCCAAAAACAATGTATCATGTTATTTATTAACATGTGCACACGCATACCACATCCCACATATGAAGTGTTAGAGACCAAGAAAAAAAACATATTCATTTTTTATTTATTAACACATGCACACACGTACCACATCCCACATATGAAGAGTCGGAGATCAAGAAAACATCATATTCATTTGTTGGGTGGAGATTCGACCACTCAATGTTAAAACCGTCGGTCCCATTACAATGACACTGTTATATCATTTTTTTCTTTATTAGTTAGTTCAATATTTTTTATTGTATCCTTTGTATCCCTAATGATTAGCTCAATCGATTATCACCATTGTTGTTGGGTATCTTGCTAGTTCTATGTGAACATGTGCCTAATTCAAGTCCCTCTTGATGAGGTGAACTAGTCTATACTAATAGGATTACTTGGGATGCCATCCATGAATGTGAGGAAGTATCCCTTGGGTTACCCACAAGGTTTTTCCTTAAAAAAAATTGTACCATTTGTCTCCTACATATACCGAGAAAATCTAATGCTAGGGATCATCAATGGCTACTTGTAAAGATATGCTATAAAGGAGGTTTCCCCATCGAAGTGACATTGTTATTCATTCACTTTTTATCATTCTCAAGGCATGGAATTACTTATTCTTTTTTTTTAATACTACTTAAGTTATTTCGGCTATAACAATCAATAATTGTGTTTTGTCTTTTATGTACAAAAATAAAGTGAAGTGAGTCCACCTACTAGAATGTAGTTATGAAGTTAGTTCTCTACAAGTAAAATTATTATGCCAAGGTAGGAATTTAACCAAGTAGAAACAAGTCATTGATTGGGAAGAATTTAAAACCCTTGTTAAAAGTCAATTTTATGATATGTATTATAAAGAGTGAGAATTCAAAAGGAATTATGATCCGGATTGGATCATTATTTTATTTTTCATCTATCTCGATGCTTTTGGAGTGGAAAAAATTAGAGGAACCAACTTGTAGGGTCATTTTAGTGGAAGGTCTCAGTTTGGAAAATTAGGGTCTAGAACCTTCCGAGGCCATTTTGAGGCATTAAATGACATTTTTTTGGTGTTCTGCTATCTGATACTAGTGCAAACCCCCTTGTCAGTGTTCTACACTATGAGACCTTTCCAACGTTGTAGACTGTGCATCAATTAGAGTTCGTATGCAAAAGTTATGCCTCCCGCAAGTTGACCTATCGTGTTGACCACCATGGTATGAGAGGATGCCACATCAACCCCCATTACTCATGCATATGGAGCTAGTCGTGTGAAGAATTTCATGAAGATTCTAGAAGTTTGAAAACCCTACCATAATTGAGGGTTGAGGAAGTAAAAAACCTACCCCTAAATGGATATTGTATCATGTTAAATACTAGGCCACTAGGAGGAGAAGGGGTTCCATTCTATGTTATTGTATTTTCTTCCATAACATAGAAAAACTACTAGTAGTAGGAAATTAGAGAGCATACTAGAGGGGGTTAATGTTTTGTCGCAACCTAACATGCCACAAGCCTTAGGTAACTCCATAGAGAGTGCCTTCTCCTTTGTACTTGCATTATTTTCATACCAAAGAAAAGAGAGCAGAGCAACCTCACCTTCTAGCTGGGTTTTCTCCCATAAGGGTTTTCCAGAGAAATCTTTGTGTTATCTTGTGGATGCTGTGTGATTGTGCTTTATTGTTCTTTATTTTTCGTATTTTTATCTATTTCATGCATAAGCAAAAAATCAGTAACTAAATATTCTAGAATCTAAAGGAATTTAACCTTCATAGTACATATTTCAATTTTATTTATCAAATCTATTGTGATGAACTATTCCGGTGGAACATCCACAATATTTTATAGATCATATTGGTATCAAAGTAGGTTTTTCTTTTGGGTATTCATGGGAAGTTTTAGTATCCATGAATCAACTTAAAGAGAAGTCATAGAAACCCTAGCCATGGTGGATGAGTGTGTTCATAAAAACCCTTAAGATACAACAAAAGAGAGATTTGAGAGGTTGGAGGTGCAATTTTGTCACATCCATTTCAATATGAACCTCCTCATGGCAACTCTAGCAAGCAAGCTCAGACGTTTTTGAAGATGATGGAGGCTCTAACTCAGAGATCGGATCAGAGGGGAAATTGAGAGATCAAGAAGACTCAGGAAATGAGTCGTGGAAAGAATCTGAGAAAGAGTAGTCAAGTTCGAGTGTCGTGAACCCTTTCATAGTCCCTACTCAATATGGAAGTGAAAGTGGACATAAATCCATACCAAGGTGAGATCAATGCACTAAAACTGACTAAATCATTAGTTGCAACAACCATAAGTTTATTTTAGTGTTCACCATATAGTTGAAGAGAAAAATATTTCATTTGCTAGACTGAAGTTAGAGGGCCATGCTTTAACTTGGTGGAAAAGCCATACATAAACACTTAGGCTTGAGGTTGATCCACTAGTAACTAGGTGGGAGGAATTCAAAACCCTCATCAAGTCTCAATTCTACCCTATAGGGTATGTAGAGGACCAATGGATCCAATGGAACTACTTTAGGCAGAGGCAAGGGTAGAGTGTACACGAGTATACCACTGAGTTCAAAAAGATGGTCATCATGATGGGTATCTCTCCCAAGAACCCATATGTACTCCTCAAGTATCTAGGGGGTTTACAAATTCATCTACGAAAGAAGGCAATGTTCTTCAAGCTAAGGACAATGGATGAGTTGTGCATACAAGAACAATACCTGAAAAACATTGGCCAAAAGAAGGGGAAACCAAATGGTTCAAAGCAGAAAGAGCACTAGGAAGCTTCCAAGGAGGGGAAGAAGATGTGGAAAGGGGGAAAATATAAGAAGACATCATCCACTACACATCAGTGAAAATATCCCACTAACCATTGCAATAATTGCAACAATGATGGCCACATCGAGGATAAATGTTGGAAATTACATCTAGAGCTAAACCCGAAGAAATGCAAGAAGGAAAGAAAGAAAATGAACCTTTCAGCCACATATTTGAGAAATCAGGTTGAAAGTAGCTTAGATGTGGATGGAAATACTGTCTGCGCATAAGTGTAGAAGGAGGTCAATCTGAGTATCCTTCATCAAAATGAAGAGGAGGAGATGGCCAAGCTCTTCCACATCAAGATTCAGGTTAAGAAGACCAAGATAAATGCTATGTTCGACTCTTGTTCACAAGATAATCTCATAGCAATAGATCTGGTAAAAAATATTGGATTGGAGGTTCACGATCATCCTAGCCCCTATTCATTGGGTTGGGTAAAAAATGATGCATAGATAAAGGTAACGAAACAATGCAATATTAAATTTGTTGTAAGTGTTGATTTTATTGATGAAGTAGAATTGGACGTAGTACCCCTTGATGTATGCAGAGTAGTGTTTGGAAGCCCCTACATTTATATGAGGGATGCAATCTTCATGCAGAGATCCAACTAGTACCAACTAATCAAGGATGGAAAGTCCTACATCATTAATGCACATAAAGGCAAGTCAAATATCTCACTAGTAAGTGCCAACCAAGCCAAGAAATTGATTAGTTCTAGTAATAAATATGTTTTGATTTTCGTAAGAGAAAATCATTTCGATGATGAGTCAATGAGAGTGAAGGAATACCTAGAGGGGTTTACTAAACATAAGAAACATCATTTGGAGGAGTTTCTAAAGGAATACATAGGAGTTTTCAAGGATCCTAAAGGGATACCACCCAAGAGGGATGTGGAGCATGAAATACAATTATTGTCAGACTCCCCATTACCAAATGTTGGGAAGTATAGATTTTTTTTTCTAGAAGCAAATGAAGTGAAGAAGAAGTTGTAGCAATTGTTGGAGTATGGTGGAATTCGACCAAGTACCTCACCTTGTGGGTCACCCATCATAATTATTCCCAAGAAGGATGGGACTTGGATAATGTGTAACAATTATAAGGCATTCAACAATATTACACTGAAGAATCGGTACCCTCTTCCAAGGATCAATGATCTATTGGACCAACTATAGCATGCCAAGTTCGTCACTAAGATGGATTTGAAATCAAAATATCACTAGGTACGAGTCAAAGAAGAAGTTTCCTGGAAGGACTCCTTCAAGACAGGGCAAGGTTTGTATGAGTGGTTGGTTATGCCATTCGATTTATGTAACTCGTCAGCTACATTTATGATACTAATGAATGATGTTTACACCCTTATCTAGATTCATTTATTGTTGTCTATTTGGATGATATATTGGTTTAATGTGCTACCTGGGAGGAGCACATCTCACATCTTATGTAGGTGTTAGAGACTCTGAAGAATCACCAGTTGTTGGTCAATCTCAAGAAATGTGAGTTTTCTCAACAATATTTGGTGTATTTGGGGTATGTGATCAGTGGAGGGGAGTTCAAGATACATCCCACAAATATGGAGGCCATCATGAAGTGGCTAGTTCCTACAAATATCACTGAAGTTAGGAGTTTTTTTGGGGAAACACAATACTTATGGAAGTTCATAGCTTTATTTTCAGTGGTAGATACACCACTCCACTCCATAACAACAAGTGGTAAGAGTTTCCAATGGGGGAAGAATCAAGAGAAGGATTTTGATCAGAGAAAAAGAAAGATCAGTCAAACACCAATTATTTCACTACCAAACTTGCAAAATCCCTTCGAAGTGGATACAGATGCAAGAGGGTATGCCATGGGAGTAGTACTAATGTAGGGAGGAAGACCCATCTACTATCATTCTGAATTATTTCATGGGGTGGTTCTCAACTACCCTACCTATGACAAGGAGCTCTATGCCTTGGTACAAGCCATCAAAAAGTGGAAGCATTATCTGATGGGAAAGGAGACCATCATCCAAACAGATCACTAACCATTGCAATATTTGCATGCCCAGAGTAAACTACAACAAACCAGTCATTACAAATCAAAGGAGTTTTTACAACAATTTCATTTGGTCATAAAGTATAATAATAAGTTGGAAAACATGCTTTCATGGCCACCCACATCCAAGATTACAGCTTTGGTAACTCTGATTCACATGGATCCTTTTACCCATGATGCATACAAAGGGGAATACACATACGAGGAGGACTTCAAGAAGGTATTTCAATAGTTATAGGGACAAATTCATATAGAGTAAGGTGACAACAAGGATGCCTATCATTTCCAAAATGGTTTACTCTACAAGCTTGACAAGCTCTGTGTCCCTAAAGGTAAAAGATTGTAGCTTATCAGAGAGGATCACACCTCCAAGGTTGTAGGACATTTTGGTGTTGGGAAGATAGTTTCCAATTTACAAAGGTATGTGTACTAGCCTAGAATGAAAGAATATGTAGCATGGTATATTAGAGGATGTATACTTTGTTGTACCAACAAGCCCAGTAATAGGAAGCAAGGTCTATAACATCCGTTACCTGTACCCACTTGACCTTGGGAAAGTATTTACATAGATTTTGTGGGAGGTTTACCAAAACATAGGAAGGGACATGACTATTTATATGTGGTAGTTGACAGGTTCAACAAAATGTGCATTCTCATGCCTTGTAAAAATACCATCAATCGACAAGAAGAAGCAATCAAGTTCTTTCAATAGGTCTGAGTGCACTTTGGGATACCAAGCAACATCATATCAGATAGGGATACCACATTTCTTAGTGTATTTTGGACTACATTGTGGGAGAAGATGGACATTAAGTTGAAGAGGTCTACAACATTGCATCCACAAACATATGGGAAGATAGAATTAGTTAATAGGACTTTGGTGCAACTTTTGAGGGGTTACAATCAAAAGCATTTGAATACCTGGGATGCAAATATTATCTATATAAAACACTATTATAATAGAGTAGTCCACACTTCTACTAGTAAGTCACATTTTGAAAATTTCTTTCGGTATTTTCCACCTTTACCCTTAGATGTTGTATATGGACAATAAGGAGGAGTAAGTGAGGACCTCACAGGAGATTCATTAAAAGTAGGAAAATTTGTTGATAAGATCAGGTATATCCATTTGCAAGTACAAGAGACACTGAAGAATTCATAGGAAAAGTACAAGGCTAGACATGAACAACATAGAATAGAGAGAAAATTTAGAGTGGGATACATATTATGGTTACAGTTTAATAATAAAATACTACAGGGTCCTGGTAATAATATCAAGGATCCGCGTTATGGTCCTTTTGAGGTATTAGAAAAGGTGAAAGATAATGCCTACAAACACATTCTACCCCCATACATCTGCATTTAATTAGTAGTGAATGTGGAGAATCTAAAACTCTATGAGACTTCCATTTTGGATCAAGAGGAGGACCATGTCCTACCTTCCATAGAGTACTTAGCCCCATATTCTCATGTAGAATTAGCATGGGACATAATTTTTTAGAAGCGGTATAGAAACACAAGATAAGGGCAACATGACCTTTGGAAAATTGGGTTGAAAGGATAACTTCTAGGAAAAACAAAGTGGTATTCCAGGGAGAAGGTAGAGGAAACATTTCCTCACCTCATTCAATAAATATTTTGGGGACAAAAATCCTCCCTTAATGGGGATGTATGATCTGAATTACATCACTATATTATTTTTCATCTATCTCGATGCTTTCAGAGTGGAAAAAATTGGAGGAATCAACTTGCAGGGTAATTTTAGTGGCAGGTCCCAGCTTGGAATATTGGGGTACAAAACTTTCTAAAGCCATTTTGAGTCATTGAATAATTTTTTTTGGTGTTCATGTGTCTAAAAGTTGTGCATATCCCCTTCACATTCTTCTACACTCTGAGACCTTTCTAACGGTGCAGAACATTCGTCAATTAGAGTTCGTATGCTAAATTTATGCCTCCCACAAGTTGACCTATCATGTTGACCACCATGGCACAAGTTGGGTGTGCCCATGAGTTGGGTGTGTGGTTCCTCTATGAGATGAATATGGAATTTTGTGTACCCCTGTGAGGGGTGAAGGATCCCATGTGATGGGTTTGTTGTTCTCTTCTGTGCAAAGAGTTGAGATGATACTCCATATGATTCTCCTGTGTAACACAGTGAGAAAGAAGATCTGTTGAGTTGGACGTGTCTGTGGCTGAGCACAGGTGAACGTGTGGAAAATATCATGAGTTGGGTGCATCATTCTGAGACAGAGATGAAACGATGTATTAGCCTCCTCTGTGCATAGAGTTGAGATGATGTGATACTCCAGATGATTCTCCTGTGTAACGCAATGAGAAATAATATTTTCTGAGTTGGACGTGCCTGTGGCTGAGCACAGGTGAACGTGATCCTAGTGGTTGAGCACTAGTGAGTGTGGTTCTCCTTTGAGAAACAGTGAGATAGATATGTGGAAATGTTTGTAGTTGAGCACAGATGGATGTGCCCCTAGTGGCTAAGCACTAGTGGGTGTATGACATCCCTTTCTATATTTTCCAAGAGTTAGACTTACCTGTAACCCTATTTGTGATGTAAAGGGTACAGGTTGGCCCCACCATAATGTAAAATATAATTAATATGGTAATTATTAATTATATTTTAAGTTATTGAGGTTGGCCCTATTGTGCCAATAGACACATCATTTGATGTGATAAGTCTTATATAAATAAAGGTGAATCCTCATTGAGGAAACACAGTTATCATTGTGTCATCTCATGATTTTAGAAGTTTTGGTCTGAAATTATGAGAATTACAACACCCTCTTGTGTGCTAGGTTTAATGATGTTGTGGGAGGTCTTTCTCTTGAATAATATAGAAAAGGATTGCTTGGGTTTTCTTCCCTTGTTGAGAAGGGTTTCCCATGATACTTCTTGCATTTTTGTGCATGGTTATTCTTCTTGTGATTTTGTTTTGTTGCAGTAGCTATGGTTCAAGTAAAATTTAAACATAAAATTTAAATAAAATGCATGAGCCATAGCTCATTGAAAATTCAATAGACCTAACTAAATGGTGATCAATATAGGGGGAGGTAGGACTATCTATTTCTTTCTATTTGATCCCTTGAGGTCACTAAGGAAGCCTCCCTTCTAATGGACCTCCTTCATCACTAAAACAAGGGAAGATTCCACTTAGGTGACAATGGTAGTTTCTTCTATTGTTAGACAATATTTGGGGATCTTGTGGGGGGATTTTCACATGTACAAATCCTGTGATAACAGACCCCTAGTTCAGGAATTGCATTGTTCCTTACTGAGAAAAATCCTAGTTCCGGAGATCCTTGAACAAGCCATTTTATGGGTAACAAAATCACAGGGGAGGGATGCCCGTGGATGTAATTTGGTGTCAGGAGTACAACACAATTGACAGTTCATCCATCCGAGGCATGGTTAGAGTTTTGTGGTGATTTGTAACTTGCCTCCTCAAGCCATTTAAGGATACTATATTGACAATTTGGTGACATAAAATCCCTAGTAATATGGAATTATGCTGCAAAATATGACCACAAGGACATTCAATAGACAATAAATGTAATCTTAGGACCCAAATGAGATGCTACAAACACACCAATGTGGATGCTAAAACTCTTATGAAGATGCTAAAAGGATGCAACATCAATGAAATGGATGCATAATACATAAAAAAAACATGGTATTTCAAGCTTGAATATGGGCACATTGGGAATTTGGTCTAGGGTAATAAAATTCAAACTAAGGATGCTAATACAACATAATTAAGACACATGTGACTCCTAGGATGAAAAAACAATTCAAGTAGGATGCTATGAAGATGTTATTAAGACAATGCAAAGACACTAAGACCCTAGTAAGATGGAATTATGATACAAAATGAGATGCTAAAAAGACATTGATGTGGATGCTAAAATACTTATAAGGATTCTAAAAGGGTGCAACATTAATGAAGAGGATGTATAATATATCAACAAGACATGGTATTCCAAGCTTGAATATGAACACTATTTCGAAAGAGATAAAAGAGAAACTCGAGTAGTAAGAGAAAAACTTTGTATGTATGTATGAATTTCAATTGATATTTTTGTACTTGCAAATATGAATTGTAATTTGCATAGGGTTAGTCAACACTTTGAAAAGGAGTTGATGGTTATGGTCAACACCCAAATTATATGTCAAATCTATATGCCATTCCTCATGATGGGTATATAAGGAGTTATTGTGTGGCTAAGGTAGATAAGGTTTTGTGTAATTTGGAAACCCTAGTATACTTGGAGTGCTTAATGTGGAGTTCTTGGAAACCCTATTACACTTTGTGATGCTAGTGAAGGTGCCAATGTGGATGTTTCATGGTATGGCTTCGAATCTTGGTGTAATTACTTTGCAAGCACAAAATGAAATCCCAATGCAATTATTGTTCAAAAAAGTAGGTTGGACTATTGTGATGCTAGTGAATGTTCCATTTCCCATATTGACAAGAAGCAACAATTCTCATAACACATTAAATAAAGTCGGGATTCACAGAGACAAGGCATCTAATATATTTTGGAAAGCTTTCACTCAGTGACACACAAAATTGTGCACACACCAATATGGTGGTAGGATGAGTGGAGTGATGATGGGAGGGAGCTAATTCCCTTTCTCACAACCTAGAAATTTATAGGATGAGTGGAATGCCTTTGTGGATATTTCAATTACTGTTCAAACAAGTAGGTTGGAGTGTTGTCATAATTTATCTACATTTTCTAATGAAACCCTAGCATTGTTACACCATTATAGAAGGGATTTGGTGAGAGGCATTGTTTCCAAATAGGTGTTTTATTTAGAATATGCACATGAGTAGAAGAAGAACGTGGAATTTCTCACAATCTAGGAATTTATAGGATGATTGGAATGTGCACATAACCTAATTGTATAAGACTACATTCAACATTGAACAAAATTTCCATTAACAATAACAAAATATGGGAACACTTCATTATTTTCTACTCTTCTTCGTTTTCACTTGATATTTATAAGGTTTTGTGGAATTTGGAAACTTTATTATACTTGGAGTGCTTGAAGTGGGGATTCTTCTCATAATCTAGGCACGCAAGGGATGAATATAGAGAGAACCTACCCTTTATCATGCTCATTTAATCCATTAAATGAGGATAAATTATAAATTTACAAATTAACTTCATACACTTCTCAATGCCATCCCAAGCCCATCTTTCCGAGAATCGGTGGTGTTGAAAAACACCATTGTTCTTATTGATGGGACTTCATATGCCTATGCTTTTTTGGATAAAGTGGGAGACATAAAGGAAAATAGAGTTATACTCATTCATTAAAAAAAATAGAAGTCATTTATAAATTAATTGAAAATTGAACAAAGAAAACAAACAACTTACATATCTCAAAATAGAACAAAAAATAGAAAACATAGCACATACTTGTCTACATACCTATGGTCATTCAAGTATACAATCAAGATCACTTGTAATACTAATGGTATCCATTAACTTCTCGTTCTTAGAGTAAGGAAGGAAGTATCATACCTTTTATGAGTTCTTCCCTAGCATTGTTTGTAGTTGGAGGTTTGTACCAACAACTAAGTTTGTAAAGTGGTATAGATATTCACCTAGTGTACAATATTGAAATAAATAACCACATTTATTCTATTTTCTTTCATCCCATGTCAGATATTCTCCTTTAATAACCATCGACCCAATTGGATATTGAATGCATTTAGAGTCTGTTACTGAGAGCATGAGGATCTGCTTTTCCTCTAAGAAACATGCCAACCAATAGTTAGTGCCCCATTCATTACCTTTTGGGGAAACCACTGCATATATGTGCCATACAAAAAATGGAGTGCCAACATGTGAGTTCACTAAATGAAAAAAGTGTACAACATTCATGTTAGTTATTCAAAATTAATAGAATATTCACTGAACCTAGTTATACAAGATCTAAGGCGTGATCATAATTTGCTGAAATATTTGATTGGTCCTCCTCTAATTGGGATAATTCCATAGTTATATATTGACCAATGGGCAGTGATACATGATCCTATCTGTAAACCCAGTATTTGGATTCACAATCATCCCATTGATTACTACTGCATGGACCACATAAGCAAGAGAGTTTTCTTGTCCATATTTCAACTATTGCATTATTTGATGTACAAACTAAATGAAATCCACAAGTCAGAATAAGGTAGCCTACTAGTGAAGGCCCAAAAATCTATTTGGACACCTATGTCAAGACTATCTCTTCTATTAGAATACTTTTGAATGTTTTTGATATTGCATTTCATGAGATGGAAGATTTGTTTTAGAAAATGAATTTTTCTTGTGATATTTCTAACAATTGATTGTGACAAGGCACATTCAGGGATGATTTCAAGGATGAAAATTTATTTTGAAATGTAGAAACCTTGGCGAATCTTACTAATCCTTCATATTCCAACTATAAAAGTTTGGCAATATTTTTGTAAAAATATTCAAATTTCTAAGGATTTTATATAGTTTTTATAAAATTTTGGCGATTTTTAAGGTAAAATAATTTTATCCTATAGAATTTGGGCGAATCATTTTTAAAATAGCGAATCTCATTTTTGGCAAAAACCATGGAAAATTATCCCATGAGTGAAATTTAGCCCCTAAAATCATCCTTGGCACATTGGGCTACATCATGGTCTTTAGATTGAATTTTATTACCATTTTTTTGAAAATATCCACAAGGTTTCTAACAATATGATGACTTCTTTCTAGACTTTTAACTATTTAAATGCCTAAAATTCTCCTAATGACAATGAAAATCCTAGATTTTAACGAAGACAAAAATAATTGACATTTAGTTGAATAATATTTTGGTTGAAAATATTATTTAATAAATTTATATGAATGATAATGAATAGTTTGATTAGGTAACTTACCTTCAAGTGATGTTATGCCACTTTCATATACATGAATGCATTTAGGAGTTATTCATTGCACACTACTTAACTTAGGTAGGGGTGATGGACCTGTATTATGGCATTCTTCGCCTCTCTGTTGTGGAGTTACAAACATAGTAGTTCTTTCTCCTTTAATCACTTGCATATCAATTATGGGAGGAGAGTAGACATTCCCATGACTAGTTTTTGGAAATTTTGACTATCCAAAAAGAGGTTTCACCACATGAACTACTTCACCAAAAGGATGTGCACTAGTTTCCTCTCTAATTTCATCCATTGTATAATCAGATCCAAGCAAATCCATCATCATCTGGTCATCAATAAAAACCTATCTTAATGAAATAGTAATTGGAGGTTCACTAGAGGTATGAACTAAATTGGCCTCTACTGAAATCTTGGTCTTTGCTTATAGTGGCATCTATTGTGCTAGAATTTGGATTGGCCTCTTCTGAAAGACACCATTTTTTCATACATAACATTTTATTTTCTCTTTCTTCAATTATCTTTTCAGTGGGTTTTTCTTTCCTATAAGACTTTCTACCTCGATTATGTAAGTTATCCATGTTTAAAGAGAAAAATTGCCTTCCACTTACAACAAAAAGCCTAAAGTCCCTTCCAAGTACACCAAAAGACCAAAAGTGCCTTCCAAAAGTTAGCTTCTAATTATACTACAAGACAATAAATTCCTTCCAAGTACATCAAAATACCAAAAGTGTATTCTAAAAGTTACCTTCTAGTTATACAACAAGACAATAAATGTCTTCCAAGTACACCAAAAGGTCAAAAGTGCCTTCCAAAAGTTTCCTTCCAATTATACAACAAGACAAGAAATTGCTTCCAAGTACACCAAAAGACCAAAAGTTCCTTCCAATTATACAATAAGACAAGAAATTCCTTCCAAGTACACCAACAGGGCCTTCCAAAATTTTCCTTTGAATTATACAACAAGACAAGAAATGCCTTCTAAGTACACCAAAAGACCAAAAGTGTCTTCCAATTATACAACAAGACAAGAAATGCCTTCAAAGTACACCAAAATACCAAAAGTTACTTGCAATTATACAAAAAGACAATAAATGCCTTCCAAGTACACCAAAATACCAAACCTTCCTTCCAAAACTTGCCTTACAATTATACAACAAGACAAGAAATGCCTTCAAAGTACACAAAAAGACCAACAATGCCTTCCAATTATGCAACAAGAAAATAAATTCCTTCCAAGTACACCAAAAGACCAAAAGTGCATTCTAAAACTTGCCTTCCAAGTACACCAAAATACCAAAAGTGCCTTCCAATTACACAACACGACTAGAAATGCCTTCCAAGTACATCAAAATACCAAAAATGCCTTCCAATTATACAACAAAACAAGAAACACCTTCCAATTACACCAAAAGACCAAAAATTCCTTCCAATTATATCACATGACATAATTTTCCTTTCAAATAAATAAGATGGTAGTTCTTTTCGAATTACACAAATTTTCATACCAATTACAAAACAAAACAAAAATTTTCTTTTCAATTACACTAAAACATAAAAAACCTGCTTCTTGTTGTTTTTGCGTGCATATGTCGAGACATTATCACATTTTTGGGAGAGAAAGAGGATGAGCATTGTTCTCTCCTTAAGTAGATAGTGTCCACATTATGGAGAAAAATTTGAAGAAGGAACAATGCTTGACCTCTTTTTTTTGTTTTTCACAAGAGCCCATGTGTGCTCTTAATGAAATGAAACAAAAATTTGTTATATGAATCATACAACTTTAGTAATAAAGGTGTGGAGGGGATTGGGGACATATAGGACCTAGGGGCGTAGGATTGAAAGTGATTTGAGGCATAGGGAAGTGGTTAGAGAACTAGGATGAAGGTGTAGGGGTTGTGGGGGCCCCAAGGAGAGGTATAGGTCAAGTATAGGTATAGGTAGAGATAGAGATATAGACTCACGTGTGGAGGGGGTTAAAGGTCATGTGTAGGTGGGGGCCTAAGGTTAGATGAGGCTAGGGCCAAAGTAGAGGCAGGTTCCTAGGCATAAAGGGGGCTAGAAATCAAGTAGAGGTAGGGGCCTAAGGGTAGATAAGGCCCCCTCTAACACTATTCCCCTGTCCTCCACTCTCTCTCTCTCTCATAGTATTCATAATCAAATCTCATAGTATTCATAACCAAATCTGACACTCCCAAAATTTGTATTACGATTTCATTACATCCTCGCCTCCACTCCCTCTCACTCTCACTCTCTACCTATCACTAACTCCATATCTCTCTCTCCCCCCCCCTCTCTCTCTTCCCCCCTATCTCTCTCTGTCACCCTCCCTCCCTCTCTCCCCCTCTATCTATCGCTCTTTCTCTATCTCCCACTCACTCTCTTCCCGTCTCTCCCTCTCTCCCCCACTATCCCCCCTCTCATAACATTCAGAATCAAATATCATAGTATTCATAATCAAATATGACACTCCAAAAATTTGTATTATGATTTCATTGCATCTATGCCTCCACTGTCTCTAACTCTCTTCCTCTCATTCCTTCCATCTCTCTCTCTCTCTCTCTTAGTCTATCCCTATATCTCTCTCTCTCTCCCAATATCTATCATCATCCCTCTCTATCTCCCCCCCCTCTCTCTCTTTATATCTCTCTCTTGCATGCTCACTCACTCTCTCCCTCTTCTCTAGCTCTCTCTTCCCCCCACTATCCTCATCCACTCTTTCCCTCTTTACCTCTCTCTCTTTCTCCTATCTCTCTCTCTACGCACTAACTCTCTCTCCCTCTCACCATTTTCTTCTAACTCAACCCATATCTCTCTTCCCCCGTCCCTCTATTTCTCTTCCTCCCTCCCTCTATAGAGAGAGAGAGAGAGAGAGAGAGATAGAGTTGTATATGGGGAGAGAGATATTGAAGGGGATAGAGGGGGGTAAGAGTGGGGTATAGAGGGAGAGGGAGAGGGAAATATGGAGAGAGTGAGAGGGGTATATGGAGAGAGGGAGAGAGTGTTATAAGGGGGGGGAGAGGGAAAAATAGAGAGTGAATGAGAGTGATAGTGTGAGGAATAGGGGGTATAGAGGGAGGGAGGGAGGGAGAGAGAGGTAAATAAGAAAGGGGGAAGAGAGAGAGAGAGG
>ML790061.1:454792-470521 GCA_009831015.1 Picea engelmannii
GAAGAGATACAAAGCGAAACAAGGAGATAGGGAGAGAGGGGAATGGGGGGGAGAGATAAAGTGAGAAAGAGGGAGAGAGTGAGAGAGAGGGAGTTAGAGAGAGATAGGGAGATAGAGGTAAAGAGAGAGAGAGAGGGAAACAGGGAAGGCGGGATAGAGAGAGAGGGTGGGAGAGAGAGGACGAGATGAAAAGAGGGGGAGGAGGGGGGAGAAAGAGAGAGAGAGAGAGGGAAATAGGGAAGGCGGGATATAGAGAGAGGGTGGGAGAGAGAGGACGAGATGAAGAGAGGGGGAGGAGGAGAGAGAGAGAGAGAGAGAGAGAGAGAGAGAGAGAGAGAGGGAGGGAGATAAATGATAACTTAGGTATAATAAAGCATGCACGTTCCAAAAATTATTGGGAATTCTTAGAGTTCATGTATGTTCTTAGGAGCACATGTGTGTTCCTTCTAGTTCAATTTTTTTTGGGTGGGAATGAAAACTCTATTGTACGTGTTTACTGAGTTGGTTGCCTGAAATTTAGGTTTGGGATGACAAACCTAGTGGTTTGGTCTGCAAATACTTTTATGAATACATTTCAATATCTCTATTTTTGACGTTGTTTTTCTATAGGCTACAAAAATATGTCATGGATGAAACTACATATACATATAGAGTCAACTATGTAGATTCCAAATATATAATTAAAAAAAAATTAATATTGTTTACTATTTTTAATCTATTTTTGTGTTGACATATATCAAAATCCTAAAGTACATACCTCCTTTATTTATTCTATAACTTTTTATCAGCTTAACCATTTGTTAAATAAGTTATACATCCCACTAGAAGAGATTGAGATTGAGATTGTAATTTCAACGATATATTGACTTTCGTAATTTAAAAAATATATGAAATTAATATTATAAATTTTGAAAAAATACCCTACACTAGCACAATGAGTTCTCTACAATTATACAATTTTTTTAAGGAAATTCCATCGCTAAGGTACTCAACACCTGCACTAAAGAAGACATACACATTATATTTTGCTTGAAAATTAACATACCACTCTTAAAAAACTCAAATTTAACATATTTATTCACAAATTCTATAAATAAAAATTATATATTCGGATTCCTACATTCAATATTTTTACACTATATTCAAATTCATTGTAAAAGTACCTTGAATAATCCCTCCAAATTAACAAATTGTTGTTTTTCCATGAACTTTACATAACTTATTATGAGAAACCATCATTAGCTTACACCCACCCCTAAGTGCAAGTCAATAACATAATTCCTTAAGATTTTTCGAGAACAACCTTTTCTCAAGTTACCTCCATCATTAATCGAAGTTCCATTTAGATTCCCAATATTTCCAATAACTATAACTATCTTATGATCCTTTTCCATGATGATGGCTTTTATTACTTAACATATTTTGATACTTAATGATTTTTTTTCAATTTCCTTGATTATTATACATTTCCGTTGGATTGAAATGAACCCTTCATCTCTTGTTGATAGAGGAGCACTCTCACGATTTCCCATTAAATTCTTATTGTTCAAATCCCCATTAAAATCCTATATGAAATTGATCTTTATAGAATTTGGTATCATGTGATTTGCAATAATTTAAACATTAAAATTTATAACGAGGTTGAAATTCGACATTATATTTAAAAGTAAATTTAATTTTTCATATGACATGTTAGCTAGCTTTATTTTTGTGATAGAATCACTTTTAATATTTTGCTGGGAACCTGGTAATCGTGCCAAAGCTTAATAATCCAAAAGAAAGGAGAAAAAAACAAAAAATTTGGAAAGTAATCCAAAGGTTAATAATAAAAAAACAAAAAAACAAAAAAAAATTGAAAAGTAATCCAAAGCTTAATAATAATAATAAAAAAATAAAAAAATAAATAAAATTGAAAAAAGATGAGTCCAACATAACATAAAAGTCGGCTGTTCCAACATAACACACGTGAAATGATCCGCTTCAATACCAATCAAATCATTGAGACTCGAGAGGCCTGTAAGACGACTTGGGTCAACTCGATCCGCTTCCATACCAATAATACAATTATCGGTATTGAAGTGGATCCACTTTTAATACCAACAATGTTGAAAAAAAATTAATAATTTTTTTTAATTATTGTTTGTTTCAAAATAAAAATTTAAATGTAAATTTTATTATATTTAAAATAATTATATTTTTGTGTTATTTTCAATTTGTTGTAATTTGGTTAGGTAATTTTTACTTATATTGTAATTTTACATTAATAAAATTGCTGTTTTTATTGCGAAAATGGATTTACCACCTTCTAATACTCATATTGTAATACGATTATATAATGTTAACATCTTAGATGTGCAATTTCTCATAGGCATCCATTTGTATCCTTGTTTGAAAATATAGTTTATTGATTTTTTATATTATGTTCTTCATCATCTAACAAATGTTCCTCATCTTTTGGATTATTTATTATGCCATTTTTTCCTTTTAGGATAAGCTCATGCATGAAGACATGCCTCTTGCAAATGTCAATCTCCATGGAATTGCATGCATGTATGAAACAAGCTAGCCTAATCCAACATGTTTTTGGATATCTGCTAAAGATATTCTCACTATCTTCAAAAACTGAAAACTTCCAAAAGTATATTGGCCATGGGTTAAATTCTAGAAATCACGGGGTAAGAAAAAAACCCACTCTTTGAAAACTTTCTCCTCAAAATTTATGATAATATGCAAGAGTGTGAAATTGGACAATGAAAAAACTTTGGAAACAAGATATAACTCATAATCCTTTGTCTAGTTCTAAATAGAGCCATTGGGAAAAATATATTGTGGAAGGGCTTCATGTGTCTAAAAGTTGTGCATATCCCCTTCACATTCTTCTACACTATGAGACCTTTTTAACGGTGCAAAACATGCATCAATTAGAGTTCATATGCGAAGTTATGCCTCCCACAAGTTGACCTATAATGTTGACCACCATGGTACAAGAGGATGCCATGTCAGCCCCCATTACCCATGCATATGGGGCTATCCACGTGAGGAATTTCAAGAATATTCTGGAAGGTTCAAAACCATACCATAATTGGGGGTTCAAGAAGTAAAAAAACAACCCCTAGATGGTTGTCAGGCTATGTTAAATACTAGGCCAGTAGGAGGAGAAGGGGTTCCATTCTATCCTCCTACTGACATGGTATTTATCATATCCTAATAGCCATCTAGGGTTGGTCTTTTACTTCCTCAACCCCTAATTATGGTAGGGTTTTGAACCTTCTAGAAAATTCTTGAAATTCCTCACGCGGATAACCCCATATGCATGAGTAATGGTGGTTGAAGTGACATCCTCTCATAACATGGTGGTCAACACGATAGGTCAACTTGCGTGAGGAATAACTTTGGCATACAAACTCATATTGATGCACGGTATGCACCGTTGGAAAGGTATCATAGTGTAGAACACTTTCAAGGAGGTGTGCATAAGGTTTGGACACTAGAACCCCCAAAAATTTCATTTAAAGCCTCAAAATGGATTTAGAAGGTTTCATACCCCAATTTTCCAAATTGGGACCTACTACTAAAATGACCTTGCAAGTTGACTCCAATTTTTTCCACTCTGAAAGCATTGATATAGATTAAAAATAATGAAACTATCTAATTTGGATCATACCTCCCCATTAAGGGAGGATTTCAGTCCCCAAAATCTTTAATGAATGAGGTGAGGAAATTTTTCCTCTACCTTCTCCCCGGAGTACCACTTTTCTTTGCCTGGAATTTTTCCTTTCAACCCAATTTTCCAAAGGTCATGTTGCCCCTATCTTGTAGTTATAGACTGCTTTTACAAAACTAGGTCCTCTGCTAACTCTACCTAAGAATCTAGTGCTAAGTCCTCTATGGAAGGTAGGACCTACTCCTCTTCCTGATCCAATATGGAAGGATCATAGAGATTGGGATTCTTCACATTCACTACTGAGTAAA
Organism: Picea engelmannii; assembly: GCA_009831015.1. Taxonomy (NCBI): domain Eukaryota; kingdom Viridiplantae; phylum Streptophyta; class Pinopsida; order Pinales; family Pinaceae; genus Picea; species Picea engelmannii. The sequence continues at coordinate 458,765 of ML790061.1, forward strand.
TGTGCATGTATGGGGGTAGACTTAGTCTATAGGCGTTATCTCCAACCTTTTATAATACCTCAAAAGGACCATACCACATATCCTTGATCTTCTATCTAGGACCCTGTAGTATTTCCTTATTCAATTGTAACCATACTCTATCTCCCACTCTAAATGTTCTCTCTGTTCTATGATGGTCATGTCTAGCCTTGTACTTTTCATGTGACTTCTTTAGTGTCTCTTGTACTTTCAAATGGATATGTCTAATATTCTAAAAAAAAAAATTCTTCTTTTAATGCATCTCGTGTCAGGTCCTCCATCACTCCTCATTGTTATCCATATACAACATCTAAGGGTGAAGGTGGAAAATACCCAAACCAAGTTTCAAAAGGTGACTTACCAGTAGAAGTGTGGAATGCTCTATTATAAGAGTGTTGTATATATATCATATTTTCATCCCAAGTCTTTGGATTCTTATGATTGTAACCCCTCAAAAGATGCACCAAATTCATGTTGACTACTTCCGTTTTCCCATCTATTTGTGGATGGAATGTTGTAGACCTCTTGAACTTAGTGTCCCTCTTCTCCCACAATGTAGTCCAAAATGCATTGAGAAATTTGGTATCCCTGTCTGAGATGATTCTCCTTGGTATCCAAAAGTGCACCCAAACCTGTTCAAAGAACTTGTTTGTTACTTCTTTTCCATTGATGGTATTTTTACAAGGCATGCGAATGTGCAACTTGTTGAACCTGTCAACTACCAAAAATACAAAGTCATGTCCCTTCCTAGTTGTTGGTAAACCTCTCACAAAATCCATGGAAATACTTTCCCAAGGTCGAGTGGGTACATGTAAGGGATGGTATAGACCTTTTTTCATGTTAATGGGCTTGCCGATACAACAAAGTATAAATCCTCTATATATTGCACTACATATTCTTGCATTCTGGGCTAGTACACATACCTTTGTATATTAGCAATTCTCTTTCCAACACCAAAATGTCCTGCAACCTTCTAGAATCTTCTTGAAATTCCTCATGTGGATAACCCCATATGCATGAGTAATGGGGGATAATGTGGCATCCTCTCGTACCATGGTGGTTAACATGATAGGTCAACTTGCGGGAGGCATAATTTTTGCATACGAACTCTGCTTGATGCACAGTCTACAGTGTTAGAAATGCCTCAGAGTGTAGAACATTTTCAAGGGGTGTGCACATGTTTTGGTCACCATAACCCCCCCAAAATACATTTAATGCCTCAAAATGGATTTGGAAGGTTCCATACCCCAATTTTCTAAATTGGGACCTACCACTAAAATCACTGTGCAGTCTAATTCCTCTAATTTTTTCCACTCTGAAAGCATGGAGATGTATGAAAAATAATATAATGATTCAATCCATATCATACCTCTCCATTAAGGGAGGATTTTGGTCCCCAAAAGCTTTACTGAATGAGGTGAGGAAAAATTTCCTCTACCTTCTCCCTGGAGTATCACTTTGTTTTTCTTGGAAGTTGACCTTTCAACCCAATTTGCCAAAGGTCATTCTACCCTTGTTTTGTAGTTTTGGACCACGTTTGCAAAACCGTGGATGTTTATTTTCCTTGTTTTTTGAGAAAATAAAATATATTTTGTGTAAAATCATGAATGTAGGTAACACTTTCGTGATAATTGGGACCGAAAAATTGCTAATGGAAAATTTTTGGACAAAATATTTAACATTTTCGGCCGAACAAATGACACACACACTTTTGGTCAAAAGTTAAACCTAAAAATGATCTTGACATATGTGTATCAGGTACGTTAAAACACACTTTTGGTTGAAATATTTTTTTGATCGAAAGTTAGTCTTTCCATTAAAACTAACTTTTGACCAAAAAAAAGCTAAATTTGAGCCAAAATATTAGTTCGACCGAAAACCTACAACTATGCCAATTTTCAAAAAACTGTGAGTTCTCTTCAACTTCAACTTTTGAATGAGTGGACTCCTTAAAATACCATGAGTTTGGTTTCAGAACTAATACCAACATTTTTAGAATTGAATCTACTTTCATTTGATACAATTTGTATTCAATTTAATTGTTTTTTAGTAATTTTAATTAATTTTATAAAAAAATGTCTGCATCTTATTTTTAGATGAGATAATGATTCAGTAAAATAAAAATAAAAACAATGTTTGCAATAACACACAATGGAAAATTATGGAAAATTTATGCTATAAGACCTTTCATCATCATCTTCAAAAGGGTATTTTTATATTTTTCTTTTAAATAAAAATTAAGGCAGAGGCTAAACGTGTCACACTAAATGTGTTTAAAATATGCAACTTTTTTCAGATTGGTCAAAGTCAAAAAATTGTAATAATTATGATATTCATCTATTAAATTCAAAATTATATCCATACTTTAATAGAGTCTATTTAGATTGTTGCAACATATTTCATTTTTCATTAAAAAATAATAATAATGAGTATATTCATTCCGAAAATATTAACTCATTATCAACCCCTTTATGTTTAAGGAACATATTGTCAAACAATTGCTAAATTGACATATCAAATGTCAATAATTTTTTTTTGAAAAATAATCAATAGAAAGGAAGCAAAATTCATCACAACTTTTGTTTTTACTGTAAAGTGAAATTCTAAATAAAGAAAATACTTTTGGTGAGTGAAAGTTGAAAAAATTGTGAAAAAGGTAAAATCATGAACATGGGTAACACTTTCATAAGAATTGGGACCGAAAAATCGCTAATGGCAATTTTTTGGCCGAAATCTTTAACTTTTTAGGAAAAAATATTAACTTTTTTGGTTGAACAAATGACACACACTTTCTGCCAAAAGTTAAATCTAATGGTGCCCTTGACATCCGTGCACTGGGTACGTTAAGACACTGTTATAACCCTAAATTTCTCTTTTCATGCATACATGGCCTTGACCCTCTTGCATTTTTTGCCAAAGCACTACTGAGTAGCTCTTCTTAAAAAACCAATTTTTAGAAGATGTACGCGCCCTGCACCATTACTACCCACGTACATACGCTTGCAACACCACTACAACTTGTGTACATATGCATGTTGCGCCATTACAACCTGCATATACTTGCAAAAGTTGCAAAAAATAAAAGTTGCAAGGAATTTGTTGAAATTTATAGGCTATTGGTAGTTTCCCAACCAATCCACCCGCTATAGCCCATCACCCAACTGAATAACCACCCTTTTGTCATATTAAAGGAGGTGTTGGGGTCTCATTTCCAATCTAAGCATAAGAATAGTGAAATTCTACCCGATTTCACTAACCCTCCTTGCCCAAGATATTGCTTCCTTTTGTGAGAAATTGCCTCAACATTCCTTCATCAACCCCTTCTTCCTCCATTTAACCCATTCCCTTCCATAGAAGAGATCAAAAGGTTGAGATAAAAATTTCATACAAGGTTCACCTGGAGCATGGTAAAGAGGATCCCAAACCAGGTTCGTAGAATGGTAGCTGACTTAGATTGTAAAGGTATAATATTTGTATTATGAATAAAAGAGTTACATTTTCTTGTCCCAAATGATGGTGTCTTGATTACTTTTATTGATTTATACTTGAAATTCTAACAACCAACCCTAACTTATATATGGAAAAACATGCTTGAAGTTCTTTGTTTACCTATCTTTGGATGCAGGTCAGCCCTAGGAGGAGACGTGCAGTCAATGGAACTTCCAAGCATGAGGTGATGCCACAAACAATGTCACCAAGTACAACACAGTGATAGAGTTGCTTCGTGATGCTTTGTCGCATGACATTTCTCACCTCTGGGTCTACTTATATGCTCAGTTGGATCTGTCCCAGTTAAATGGAGTTTACCACGTTTATGATCCTACTTTGCACTGACGTTTCCTTAGGGTACGTCTCTTAGAACGTTACTTTGATTACATTACGTATATCCATGTTCCTAGGATATTTAATCATATGAAAGACACTCTAGCTAATCAAGTATTATATTGGCACGTTGCACACACATAGAAAGAGAATCACACACATACACATGTACATACATTTGTAAAAAATGTGATCCATAAGACAAATATATGTAAATATATATATATATATATATATATATATATATATATATATATATCAAAAGTGTTACGGGTACATAGGTGGGCACAAATGCCTCAAAAATAAGGTTCAATATACATCGTTGGGCTTATGCCCTCAAACAATATATGTACAATGGTGCCCTCGGCACATCTAAATTCTAGCCTATCTAAGCTCGGGGCCTATTGGCCCTGCCATAATGAACAACAATGTTGGATAAACACCGAAAAATCTAGACCCATGTTTGTGGCACCCCCACTACATGAGGCTGCATGGAAGGTGAGAGATCCTCGATCTCGGCCATGGGTACTGTGTGAGTGAGAGTAGTGAGGTTGCGCTCCACTCATCTCAAAACTCTCTCTGCCTCTCCAGATGGAGGTCCTCCTGTGGCCGTTGGTCTACTGGCTACTATTGGTCTGACCTTTGGTCAAGGACGTCACCGATTCCTCCCGAAGTCTGTTGGATGCACTAGTCCCACATCTATACATAACAGATACATGAAATTCAATACTCTAATACACACATAAAAATGATATATATAAAAACAATTAAAAAATCAAATAACATAAAAAATATGTTACCTATCTCTGCTCGCTCCTCTTTGGGAGGCATAGGCATGTCTGAATCCTTGGATAAGTCGATTCTGGCATAGGGGTAGTCCTCAATCCCCAGAATTTGTCATGCCCACCAGTCAAAAAACTTGTTGTCGAAGGCCTCTATGGTCCTCCCTCCCCCCTTGTCATGGCAGTAATGTTGCCCATCTGCATATCGCTGGGAAGGAGGCCACATGCCCCTGCATCGTCTCTCTAGGACTGAGACTGGGTACTCTCTCAAAGAATAATGCGCATAGAATAGTACCAAATCCAAAGTTCTTGTTGTTGTGCTCCCAACACTCTGTCATCTATCTCTTCATGCATGCAATCATGATTGTACTCCAGTTAAAGATATGTGCCTCCTTGCACTGAATAACACAATGCATATAGGCCCGGTAAGCCCGGTGAAGGGATGCGGATCCAGTGACCCGCCCAAACAGTAGCAACATCACTCGCATATTCATACTCGTGATCTTGTGAATAGGAACCTAAAAACCTACCTTCTCAGTGCTGGCCTCACAGTACATCCGAATGTAGTCCTCAATGTTAAAAGGCCCATGGGGAAATGTCCACAGATTGACTGGTTCCCCTCTCCTCGAGAGGCTAGTAAGAAAGCAGATATCCTCAGTCATTGGAGTCAACAGTTGTCCCTCTATCATGAATGCCTCTACATCCGAATGCCAGTAATCAACTAGGGCATTTAATAGTCTGGGTTGTGCCCTCATAAAAGGAAACTGGAAGAAATTCCATAACCTGCACTGTTTCAGTGCGACAATGGATGTAGGGTCCTCTTCGACCAAGATGTCTATATCCTCTTGTTCCCTCTCCCTCCAATGGCCATACATCTTGTTCCATGGCAGGTTAAAGGGAGTTGGATCTTGCTTTTTAATTTTTTTCCAAGCTTTTGAGGGTGTACGCTGGCTGTTTTGGCCTTAGTCACGTATGTATGTGGGCATAGTTTTTTCTTCCTACATACATACGTGGGTTGTCCTTGGACATATCACATACACGCATGACCACTCTTTTTAGGAGAGCGTACCCCCTCAAAAACGAAAATAAATTCATAATTAAAGAATTGAATTGCAAGACGAATGCATTTGTACTTGGTCCAAGCGGAAGTTTGTTTCGTCCACTGAAGCTCCCAGGATCAACTTTTTTCAGCAAAGGGGATTTTCTCCTTTTGGTCAATTTTCAAAATGCAATGGTGAAAATGAGCTGTCAGCTTCTATTTATAGAATTTTTTGGCCCCTTTTGCCACTTTTTTGACCCCATTTGTCTTTTTTCTTGGCTTGGAAATCATTTGGTTCTGATTCCAAGTTTCTTATTGGATGTTATGGTACACTTTTGTTTTTGGTTTGGTAACCTTTTAGAGATGGGTCACTTTTTGGTATCCTTTGGTAAAAGTCATTTTTCCAACTTTTTGCATATAAGTTAGTATTTCACCTCCACTTTCTGCATCTCATTGTCTCTTCTGTTTTTCCATAGGATTGACCCCATCAAGGTGTGACACAGAACCTTCATTGCTACTCTAGAAGTGTCGTAATTAGGTGGTAGAGCCTACCTTTACATGGATTCCCTAGGTAGATCCTGGTTGCATTTTGGCGCCCATGTTGTCACTAATGACTTTAGGCTCGAGAGTCCTTGTTAGTCCTGTCATGATTATGATATTGAGCCTCATTCGTTTGATGCACCATCATTCTTGGTCTCACCCTCGAGACTCCCAAATGAGCATGATTTGTTGTCTTTCAAGCTCACTTTACAATTCGACAACAACATTCGATGAGACTGTATTTATGCTTTTTGATCTTGTCTGGATTAACTAAGAAAAGTATCCCCCTAGAGTCTTCTTTAAGCCCTTTTTAGAATCTCTAAACATGAAAATATTTCCTAAGGATCTTGTTTCCCTTCATGCTCGCCAACCTCAAATTTGAAGGCACGTCTGTTCAACGGTAATTTACCCATTTTTTGGTCTGGATGATCAGTTTCACGAATAAAGGTATGCTCTAGGAACTTCGGTTCGCTAGAAGAGTATTCTCAAGCATAAGTTTAAGCCTTTTTTGGGCCTGAGGGACTAAATTTTCAAAAAAGGAACATTCTTTTTGGTTTTGGTTTATCACCTTTTTTGTGCCTTGGAGATTACTTACGAAAAACGAACCCCCACGGAGTCCATAGTTAAGCTCTTTTCAGACTCCCTAAAATTGAAAATATCACCGAGTGACCTTGTTCCTTCACACTCGTTAAATTGGTCCAGAAGAACATCTACTAGCATGAGTTTACCCCTTTTTCCAGCCTCTAGATTATAGCAGAACAAAGTATGCCTCGAGAGATTCATCTCACCGGGAGAGTTCTCCTCAGTAACTTTTATACATTTTCGGGCTAAGGAGAGTAAACTTAGAAAAAGGTTGTGAGTCCATAGTTAAGATCTTTTTGAAATCCTTAAAATTAAAAATAATTACGAGTGATCTTGTCTTTGTCACACTCGTTAAAATGGTTTTGAATAGACGTATTTTCGGTGCAAGTTTAACCCTTTTTCGAACCGACTAGATTATCTCCAAAAAAGGTACTCCCTGGAGTCTTCTTTTACGTTTTTTCATACTCTCTAAACGTGAAAAAACTACTGAGCTTACCTTCTCTGGGATCGTTAAAATTAGATTGAAGGGAGTTTCATTGTGTCTTTCTAATCACATTTGAATCTCTGCGTCTTTGGCCTAATGCCAAATCCATGTTTATCTCAACTGAACCTTTGAAGCATGCCTTATACGAAATCCTTCTAGCACGATTTTCCTCTGCGACTTTCCACCTTGACCCATGGAGGAATTTTCCCCGAGTGTCCTTTTCTTGCACATGTATCCTTGCTTTGAGCATTAGTGTGTTCCTTGCATTTCAAAATAATATGCTTGTTTGTGACACTCGTTCCTCCTTTGTAACGTAACATTCTTTTATTCGTTTTCAAGCTCTTTAAAACAGTGAAAAATACAAAAAAATCAAATATCCCAAAAAGAGGGGACGAAAAATATGTATTTTTTTTTCAACAGCACAAAGAGTCGCCCTTGGAAAAATCACATCCTTCTTCTTGTTTTTCAAGCATTAGGATCTAGTATGAACTTAGGAAGTTGTTCTCGCTACATAGAATTGTGTCCTCCTCCATTTGGTTACTCTTCCAAACACATGGAGAGTTTGTGTTTCCTTCTGCATCGTGAACTTATGTCAATTTCATGCTGCTTGATTCTGATCATCTTTCATGCTTTTTTCCAAGGGAATTTTCACCCAACCTGATTCGACCTTTCTGTAGTTTGTCTCTTGACCTCATGAGTTGGCCATCCCGAGAGTCTAGTCAAGTCCTGATTCAAAATCGATGAAGTTCTCTGCCTGATCATAGAGATCCTCTTGTCTTTTCCTGACGAGCCGTCGAAGACCTCAAGGTAGTGAGTTATGCACTCCCATTATACTCCTACCTGAGTTTTGAAAATCTTGAAGTTGTTTATCGAGCTATCAAGACCTCATCTCCAGCCATCGGGCATCACCAACTTCTTGCAGATGGATACTATATTTGTATATATTTGATTTTGAGATGTAGATCCACTATGTATTGCCCGCGACTACACTTTATATAGTTATATGGCATGGATATGTAGTGTATTTGATTGGCATCCATGATTTATTTGATGCCAATCGTGGTTATGCCTTCCTCAGAGAGACAATTGTTGTTTTGCAGATGGCACCTCCCGAACTCTGTTCCCAGGATCACTTGATATCGTACATTGGTGAAGATATTGTAATGTATTTCAGCCATTAGTTTCTCTTCTGAACTCACACATTAGGGGGGATATGTTATAACCATAAATATCTCTATTCATGCATACATGGCCTTGGCCCTCTTGCATTTTTTGGCAAAGCACTAATGAGTAGCTCTTCTTAAAAAACCAATTTTTAGAAGATGTACGTGCCCTTCACCATTACTACTTGCATACATACGCTTGATGCACCAATATATCTCATGTACATACGCATGTTGCACCATTACAACCCGCGTATACTTGCAAAAGTTGTAAAAAATAAAAAAATTGCAAGGAATTCGTTGAAATTTATAGGCTATTGGTAGTTTCCCAACTAATCCACCTGCTATAGCCCGTCACCCAACCAAATAACCATCCTTTTGTCATATAAAAGGAGGTGTTGGGGTCTCATTTCACATCTAAGCATAAGAACAGTGAAAATCTTGGCTGAAGTATTAGTTCGGCCAAAAACCTACAACTATGGCACTGTTCAGAAAACTGTGAGTTCTCTTCAACTTATTCAAACTTTGGAAGGAGCGAACTCCTAAAAATACCGCGAGTCTAGTTTCATAACTAATACCAACATTTTTATAATTGAATCTACTTTCATTGGATACAATTTGTATTCAATTTAATTGTTTTTTAGTAATTTTAATTAATTTTATTAAAAAATGTCTCCATAGTGTATTTAGATGACATAATGATCCAGTAAAATGAAAAATCAATATTTGCAATAATACACAATGGAAAATTATGGAAAAATTATATTACATAACCTTTCACCATCCTCTTCAAAAGTGTATTTTTAGATTTTACTTTTAAATACAAATTAAGGAAGAGACATGGTGTCGCATTAAACGTGTTTAAAATATACAACTTTTTTAGATTGGTCAAATTCAAAAATTGTAGTAATTATAATATTCATTCATTAAATTAAAAACTATAGTCATACTTTAATAGAGTCTTTTTAGATTGTTGCAACATATTTCATTTTTCATAAACCTAAGTTTAATAATGAGTACATTCACACCGAAAATATTAACTCATTATCAGTCCCTTCATTTTAAAGGAACATACTATCAAACAATCATCACAAGTTTTGTTTTTATTGTACTTGGTGAAACTCTAATTAAAAAAAAAATACTTTTGCCTACTAGAAGTTGAAAAACTTGTGAAAATATATTTTATTTTCTCAAAAAACAAGGAAAATAGACACCCAAAGTTTTACAGAAGCTGTCTAGAACTACAAGACAGGGGCAATGTGACCTTTGGTAGATTGGGTTGAAAGGACAACTTTAAGGAAAATCAAAGCAGTACTCCAAGGAGAAGGTAGAGGAAAAATTCCCTTAACTCATTTAGTAAAGATTTTGGGAACCAAAATCCTTCCTTAATGGGGAGGCATGATCCAGATTGGATCATTATATTATTTTTCATATATATCGATGCTTTCATAGTGGGAAAATTGGAGGAATCAACTTGTAGGGTCATTTTAGTGGAAGGTCCAAGTTTGGAAAATTGGGGTCTGGAACCATCCAAATTCATTTAGAGGAATTAAATGACACTTCTTTGGGTTCTAGTATCTATAACTTATGGACATCCCCTTGACAATTTTCTACACTCCGATACTTTTGCAATGGTGTAGACCATGCATCAATTGGAGTATGTATGCAAAATTTATGCCTCTCGCATGTTGACCTATCATGTTGACCACCATGGTACAAGAGGATTCCAATTCATCCCCCATTACTCATGCATATGGGGTTATCCACATGAGGAATTTCAAGAATATTCTAGAAGGTTCAAAACCCTACCATAATTGAGGGTTGATGAAATAAAAAACCTACCCCTAGATGGCTATCATGATATGTTAAATATCGAGCCACTAGGATGAGAAGGGGTTCCATTCCATGTTATTGTATTGTGTTCCATAGTGGAGAAAAAAAATTGGGAGTAGGAAATTAGAGATCATAATAGAGGGGCTTAATGATTTGTAGCAACCTAACATGCCACAGGTCTCATATATCTCCATAGAGAGTGTCTTCTCCTTTGTACTTGCATTACTTACATACTAGATAAAAGAGAGCATAGCGGTCTCACCTTCTAGTTGGGTTTTCTCTCGTAAGGGTTTCCCAGAGAAAATATTCATGTTATCTTGTGGATGGTATGTGATTGTACTTTACTCTTCTCTATTTTCCGCATTTGATCTATTTCATGCATAAATAGAAAATCAATAACCAAATCTTCTGGAATATAAAGGAATTTAACCTTCATAGTGTAGATTTCATTTTTATTTATCAGATCCATTGTGAAAAACCGTTCCAGTGAAATATCCACGACATTTATATATCACATTACCTAAGATAGTGAGAAGGATAGGCAATGTACAATTTTACCACTAGATTATGTAAAAATGTACTCAATTGGTTATCAACTAGTTTGAGAAGAAAGTGATGATTAAGTATATCATATGATATATCAATCAATTACATGGAAATATATGAAAGGAGTTGTCCTTTTCATGTTCAATAATTTTCCAATAAAAATGTATGTAAAATTAAAGCATGTTAAGAACATTGTTGATGTACCAAGCACACAAAAAACAAGGAACAAGTTGACCCAAGAAAAGAAGGGGGAAACAATAAAGAAGACATTTTCTAATGACACTCAATAGAAGGTCTTGAAATGTGCTGAATATCATAAGAATGGTCATAATAAGGACTGCCACTAGGCATTGCACCCTGAAGTCATTTATAAAAAGGTTTCTTGAAAAACAAATCCAAAAATGCAAAAACACAATAGATTGAAGGTGTATTATTGTTGATGATAGTGTTACATTATTGGTGGAACCAAAAGTTAGAAACTTTTGCCAAGATAAGGTTGTTTCCTCTTCATATGTTGAGAAGAACTATATTTCGACAAATACTAATCACCAAACATTGGAAGTCACGAGGAATAAGTTGTTCCATACAAAGAGGAAAATACAAAACCCTATTGTGATAATATTTTTTTATTTAGGTAGCTAAAAGTATATGATTTGTTCCATCATTGGTTCAACAATTGCGACAAAATACCATGGCACCTATGGAACCATATTCATTGGGATGGTTTTACAAGGATGTTGAGATCCAAGTCACTTGCAACTATAAGTTTCAATTCTATATTTTAAATTAGTTTATTAATGAGCTCGAATGTGTTGATATTCATTTAGATGTAGAATATAGTTATTGAATTGATGATAAATGTGACCTCGAAACATAAACACTTTGATCCGGATTATTTTCGGCACGAAATGAGAGCGGAGATATAATAAAGAAATGCACAGAGATATC
>ML790061.1:472834-522336 GCA_009831015.1 Picea engelmannii
AACACAGAGATACAGTAATACACGATTTCTATTAATGAAAGAAATGTACAGAGACTGTAAAAATACAGAGTGAAAGACTCGCTAGAATGGTGGCAGCTTATCTCTGAGAAGAGATGTGACGGCTACTTGCATTCGCAAGATGAGATCATTACAATGAGGCTCTGGAGGCATTTTTACAATAATCGGGAATGCCAAAAGTCATAGACATCCCAAAACCTAACCCTAGGAGATGAAGCGCCAAAAGTCATGTGGGCCCCGTTTGGGTAAGTTGGTGTATCAACTTCCCAGGGTCGTAACTTTTGCATACGATCTCCGGTTTAGGCGTGTGATAGCTCGTTGGAAAGGTATCGTCGAGGAGATTCATTTTGGGGGCTAAATTATGCCTTTGGCCATCATTGAGAACCTCGATCTAAAAAAAAACTTCATTTAGGCCCTCAAAATGGCCCCGGAAGTGAAAACCTGCTAAAAATAGTAAATTGCCAAAATGGCCAGAAAACTATTTTGAGCCATTTGGAAAAGGTGGGTGGCCCCCGATATCCACCTAGATGACACTTCCACTAAAAGGTTGTATTAGTTTGGAAAAAATCTCAAAATCAACCTCTGAATAGAAACGTGGTGCTACTACTCAAACCCCCTTTTTTTCAAGGTTAAAATTACAATCTTTTGCATTTCTGGCTTTATAACCTTGTAGTATTGTTAAAAAAAATCTTAAAGTCAACTCACACATCAAAAAGTTGTGCTACTAGGTAGCATTTTTTGTGAGTGGGGCGGTGTTAAAATTATACATTTTTTGAAACCATGGCTTTAAAATTGGTATTGTCGTAATCAAAACCTTAAAATGAACCCCTGAATAAAAAAGTGATGGCACCAGTGGCACTACATTTTTTTGAGGTTTCACAACATTTTTAAAACCTATAACGCACAAATTTCATGGGTACCTAAAATATTCATGTTTTTCGGTGATTTTTTCTTTATTAGTTAGTTCAATATTTTTTTTGTACCCTTTGTATCCCCAATGATTATCTCAATCGATTATCACCATTTTGTTGGGTATTTTTCTAGTTCTATGTGAACATGTGCCTAATTCAAGTCCCTCTTGATGAGGTGAACTAATCTATACCAACATGATTACTTGGGATGCCATGCATGAATGTGAGGAAGTATCCCTTGGGCTACCGACAAGGTTTTCCTTAAAAAAAATTGTACCCTTTGTCTCCTACATATACCAAGGAAATATAATGCTAGGGATCATCAATGGCTACTTGTAAACATATGCTATAAAGGAGGTTTCCCCATCGAAGTGACATTGGTATTCATTCACTTTTTATCATTCTCAAGGCATTGAATTACTTATTCTTTCTTTTTTTACACTACTTAAGTTATTCTGGCTATAACAATCAATAATTGTGTTTTGTCTTTTATGTACAAAAATAAAGTGATCTGAGTCCACCTACTAGAGTGTAGTTATGAAGTTGGTTCTCTCCAAATAAAAAGCTTATGTTGAGGTAGAAATTTAATGAAGTAGAATCAAGTCAATGATTGGGAGAAATTTAAAACCCTTGTTGACAATCAAATTTATCATATGGATTATAAAGAGTGAGAATTACAAAGGCATTATGATCCAAATTGGATCATTATATTATTTTTCATCTATCTCGATGCATTTGTAGTGGAAAAAATTAGAGGAATTAGTTTGCAGGGTCATTTTAGTGGAAGGTCCCAATTTGGAAAATTAGGGTCTGGAACCTTTCAAGGCCATTTTGAGTCATTAAATGAAATCTTTTTGGTGTTCTGGTGTCTGGAACTTAAGCACACCCCCTTGACAGAATTCTACACTCTAATACCTTTCCAAAAATGTAGACCGTGCATCAATTAGAGTTCATATGAAAAATTTATGCCTCCCACAAGTTGACCTATCATGTTGACCACCGCAATACGAGAGGATGCCACGTCATCCCTGATTACTCATGCATATGGGGCTAGACACATGAGTAATTTCAAGAAGATTCTAGAAGGTTCAAAACCCTACCATAATTGAGGGTTCAGGAAGTCAAAAACCTACCCCAAAATGGCTATCGGGTCATGTTAAATAATAGGCCACTAGGAGGAGAAGGGGTTCCATTCTATGTTATTGTATTTTGTTTCATAACAGAGAAAAACTAATACTAGTAGGAAATGAGAGAGCATAATAGAGGGGGTTAATTTTTTGTCATAGCCTAACATGCCACGAGTCTCTGGTAACTCCATAGAGAGTGCCCTCTCCTTTGTACTTGCATTATTTTCATACTAGAGAAAAGAGAGAAGAGAAACCTCACCATCTAGCTGGGTTTTATCCCATAAGGGTTTCCTAGAGAAATATTTATGTTATCCTGTGTATGGTGTGTGATTGTTCTTTATTGTTCTCTATTTTTTCATATTTTATCTATTTCATGTATAAGAAAAAAAACCAGTAACTAAATATTCTAGAATCTAAAGGAATTTAGCCTTCATAGTATATATTTCAGTTTTATTTATCAAATTTGTTGTGATGAACTGTTCTGATGGAATATCCATGATAGTTTATAGATCATATGTCATTAGAGAAGGTTTTTCTTTTGGGTATTCGTGAGAAGTTGTAGGATCCATGAATCAACTTAAGAAAAGTCATAGAAACCCTAGCCATGGTGGATGCGTGTGTTCATAAAAAACCTTAAGATACAATAGAAGAGAGATTTGAGATCTTGGAAGTGCAAGTTGTTGAAATCCATTGTAATATGAACCTCCTCATGGCATCTTTAGCATGAAATATCAGACTATTTGAAGATGATGGAGGCTCTAACTCAGAGATCAGATTTGGAGGGGAAATCGAGAGATCAAAAAGACTCAGGATATGAGTCGTGGAAAGAATCCAAGAAAGAGCAACCGAGCTTGAGTGTCATGAACCCTTCATAGTCCCTACTCAATATGGAACTGAAAGTGGAAATAAATCCATACCAAGGTGAGGTCGATGCATTGAAATTGACTATATCATTATTGCAACAACCAAAAGTTTATTGTAGTGTTCAACAAATCGATTAAGAGAAAAAGATTTCATTTGCTAGATTGAAGTTAGAGGTTGATGCAGGAGCATCTCAAGCGAGCCAGCTTGGGGATAAGGGATAGCTAGAGAAGCACCCAGTGCAAATTTTGAAATTATCTTGAAGTTAATGCGCCAATATTAAATGAGATAATTAAGAAGGAGCGCACTTGTAATATTGTAAACGGACTTTGAGCGATCCACTCTCATCCTTAGTAGGTAGAAGGCATTTATGATAGTTAATGCAAGTAGATAGAATTTAATTCTAGATTAGACAGTTTTAGAGCGAAAGAGGGAAACAGGATATAGACACCCTCATTGTGTAATTGTAACAGAGAAGGAGGAGGCTAATTGAGAGCATAGAGCATAGAAGAGAAGAAGCAGAGAGTTGTGTAGAAGAACTCCATGTACAGAAGTTCTGGATTAATACAAGAAGGCTTTGATTCAGACTCATGGTGTTCAAATATTCTCTGTGTATGCATTTTTGAATGCTATGCTCATGAATGTTTTACTCTTTCTATCATGCAATTGCTTTTATGCTATGTATGAATGATTTCTTGTTGAATGTTTGAAATATGAGAGAAAAGGGTAAAGGAATGAGTTTCAATTGTTTCTCTATCTGAGCAAGAGTTCTTGCAAGGAGTGTAGTTGAATTGTTCCCAAGGAGTGCATTGACAAAGGGTTCAGAGGTTTGTCTTTAAAATCTCAGATAATATAGCTTTTGTTCTCATTCCCTTAGAAGTGCAGTTGGGCACAGGAGCCGTGCAAGGTGTGCGCAGGCCGAGTAGAGTTTTAGGTTTGGTAACTTGAATGATTTATTGAGAGACTGTTGCTGCAGGAGTGCGCAGAGTCGAGGGAAGTTCAACACTTGGAAGTGTTTGAAGGTCTGTTGCAAGGAGTGCGTGCAGGAGTCTTCTTAATGAATCATAGTTGGAGAAAACCCAGAAGGGATAGAGTCTCCACAACCATCGAAGGAAGCACAGGAAGTTTGTGCCTTGGAACAGTGAGAAGGAATTGCGAGTTGTGTCGCAAGCAGTTGAGTACCATGTGAAAAAACCACTTGGTAAAAAGTTGCAGAAGTCCTTGTAAAAGAAAGAATGGACGGTCATAATTCTCTGTGGAGAATTCACAAAGTCCCGTGAGCCGTCAGACATTACGGAGGAGCAGAGGAGTTATGGCGAGTGCTTTTGACAGGTTTAGGCTCAAGAGAAGTAGAACCATAGATTCAAACCAACAGGAGCCGTTGGATTCACGCGTGGATTCCAATTCAGGGTTTCGTAGATTGAAGTCCCGTAATCTTTACAACAGGACTCGTGAAATCATGAAACACGAAGTCCCGAAGGGACGAGAGGATTGTGTGGGCCACAGAATCAGCAAGGTGGACAGGTGGCGCACTACCAACACGGAAGTCAAATTCTGTTGACCATTTCGGGGTTTTGTGGAGTGAAGTCCTGAAACCTTTGCATTAGGATTCACGAAATCGCGAAGTCCAAAGTCCCGATGGGGTGAAGGGTCGTTGAAAGGTCAAATATTGCGAGTGCATCATAGTTTCGGTAAATCAAGTTTTGGAAGTCAAGGGGACGAGTTGTTTGACATCGCAACCCCCGAAATCGTGATAAGAAGAAATTCAAAATTAGCAAGGAAAAGGTCAAGCGTTGACTATTTTCGAGTTTCGAAAATCGAGAGACAAGACGCTTGACCACCGGATTCGCGAAGGTGCGAAGTCCGATCTCCCGAAGTATAAGGGGGGAATTTCTCGAAGGTATTTGTGGGTGCAGATTTCCCGAAAGGGAAATAGAAGAGCCAATTCCGGGAGCTCTTCGGGCCAGTGGAAGAGGAAAGATCCTGTGTACATGGACCTTTCGACCTGTGGGTTGAGGGGGGGCTACGTTAGGCTTGGTATTAGAGCACAGAAAGGTTTCTTTTCTTTCTGTAGCAGGAAAAAAGAGAATTCACCATGCCACCAAGAAGAAGGGATAGGCAAACACCCGATCCATCAGAGGAGAGGGAAATACCGAGAAGAAGGGGTAGGCAGATGCCTGATCCAGCCATGGAGAGAGAGATGCATGACCTACGCACTAGACTTGAAGACATGAAGACAACATAGAGGTGTACAGTTGGTGCTGGGGATCTTAGTGATTCCAAAAGTGAAATTGAGTTTGAACATGAAGGGGAAGAAGTTGCAGCCGAAGTTGCAGCAAATGAACTCTTGATTAGGGCTATTGCAAGAATGGGTACAAGAGAAAAAATGGACATTCCAGTTTACGAGGGAAATATGGATGTAGAGGAGCTTCTAGACTGGATTAGAGCTCTGGACACATACTTTGACTATGAAGATGTCGAAGAGGACAAGAAGGTCAAACATGCTGTCACGAGATTAAAGGGACATGCAGCATTGTGGTGGGATGAGCTACAAGCTGACAGACGCTGCAAAGGCAAGCAGAAGATCAAAATTTGGGACAAAATGATCGCGAAGATGAAGGAAAAATTCATCCCCAGAGATTACCAAATTACTCTATTTCGAAGAATGCAAAACTTGAGACAAAAGCTGATGACAGTGAAAGAATACATTGAAGAATTCTACAGGCTGAACATCAGGGCAGGTCATCGAGAAAACGATGATGAAAAAGTCGCCAGATACATGAATGGCCTAAGATATGACATTCAGGATGAGATGAGCATGGTAACCATCAGAACGGTGGAAGATGCTTATCAGATGGCTCTAAATGCTAAAGAGAAGCTGAGCCGAAAACAGGGTCAAAGAGGCCGAGGCAGAATTCAGCCCAAAGGAAAATTAGTTGCCCAGGATAAAAATCAGAAACCCAAGGAGGACTGGAAGAAACCTCAGACTCAAACTAAGAGAGGTGGAAGCTCACAACGAGGGAAATATGTTGAACAGAGAGGGAAGCATACCGAATAGAGAGGAGATTATGCTGATAAAAATATTTTTCCTCGTACTAGAGGTAGAGAAAGAGGAAGAGGTGGATTAATAACATGCTTCACATGTGGAAAGAATGGGCACAAGTCTTATGAGTGTCCAGATAAAAAGAAAGAGAGTGGAGAGACTCACATCGCCGAAGAACAGAGGCAGAGGATGTTGAAGGCGAAAGATCGCTGATGATGCAAAAAGCTCTTTTAACACCAGAGAAGGAAGCGGAGAGTTCGGTCCAAAGAAACAGACTTTTCCGGACTGCTTGCAAGACCAAGGACAGGGTATGCAAGGTCATTGTGGACAATGGTAGCACATATAATCTTATTTCTAAAGAGATGGTAGAAAAGATGGAGCTGGAGATGATTGATCATCCAAGCCCATACAAAGTTTCATGGCTACAAAAAGGGCATCAGGTAACTATCACTAAACAAAGATACTCTAATGATAGTTGAAATTAAGATAGGAGGATATAATGATAAGATACTCTATGATGTTATTCCTATGGATGTTTGTTATCTATTACTGGGAAGACCATGGAAATATGACAGGAATGTGATTCATGATGGGAGAATGAACACATACACCCTAGAGAAGAATGGGAGAACTCACATGTTGCTTCCAATCAAGGATAAGGAGGTGAAACCTGAAGTAAGTAACACTGTACTTCTCATGAGTGGGAAGGAAATTCTTTACGAGGTCAAGAAGAAGGAGGAACCACAATTCATTGTGGTCAGGAAACCTAGAATTGTTTTGACCAGCACAAGGGTGGATGATTTACCAGAAGAGGCTCAAGAACTATTGGAAGAGTTCCCTGACATAGTAGTGGATGATCTACCTCGTTCATTGCCACCGATTAGAAGTGTGAGTCATCATATTGATCTCATACCAGGAGCCAGTTTGCCAAACAAAGTTGCGTACAGATTGATGCCACAAGAGAATGAAGAGGTCAAAAGACAAGTCCAAGATTTGTTGGACAAAGGTTTGGTCAGGGAAAGCTTGAGTCCGTGTGTTGTTTCGACAGTACTCAGTCTGAAGAAAGACGGAGGCTGGAGGATGTGTACTGACTCTAGGGAGATCAACAAGATAACCATTAGGTACAGATTTCCATTGCCGAGGATGGATGATCTGATGGATTTCTTGAGTGGAGAAAAGTATTTTTCAAAGATTGATTTGAAAAGCGGTTATCATCAAATACGCATGAGAGAAGGTGATGAATGGAATACAACCTTCAAGACTAAGGAAGGGTTGTATGAATGTCTTTTTATGCTGTTTGGCTTAACAAATGCATCGAGTACCTTCATGAGGTTGATGAACGAAGTCCTAAGGGAGTTCATCAGAAAATTTGTCATTGTATACTTAGATGACATACTGATTTTTAGTAAAACAGTAGCTGAGCATCTGAAACATTTGGCTACAGTGATGAAAAGGTTACAGCAGGAGAAGCTGTTGATAAACATGAAGAAATCCTCATTCATGAAGACAGAGCTCATTTATCTAGGGTTTGTTATTTCTGCAGATAAGTTGAGGATGGATCCAGATAAGGTGGAGGTAATCAAGAATTCGCCATCACCAAAGAGTATATTTGAGGTGAGAATTTTTCACGGATTGGCTAGTTTCTACCGAAAATTCATTAGGAATTTCAATGGAATTAGTGCACCGATGATGGATACAGTGAAGAAAAGACACAAGTCTTTTCACTAGACAGAAGAGGCTGAGAAAAATTTCAATTTGTTGAAGAAGAAAATTACGGAACAACCAATTTTAGTGTTGCTAGATTTCCAAAGGTCATTTCAAGTGAAATGCGATGAAAGTGGATTTGCAATAGGGACAGTCTTGAGTCAAGAAGACAAGTCGATAGCATACTTCAGCGAGAAGCTGAACGAAGCGAAGGTGAAATACTCCACATATGACAAGGAATTCTGTGCTATTATTCAGGCATTGAAGAAATGGAGACATTACTTAATCCCGAAAGAGTTTGTCTTATACAATGACAATCATGCACTGCAATTTGTGACTCAACGGGAAAAGTTGAATCAAAGACATGTAAAATGGGTTGAATACATGAAAAACTTTATTTTTGTGATTAAACATATTTCTGGTACTGATAACAAAGTTGTTGATGCTTTGAGCAGGAAGTGTTTGCTATTGCAGGAGTTCAAAGTCAAAACATTGGGTTTTGATGATCTTAGGGACATGTACATAGATGATCTAGATTTTAAAGGGGCGTATGAAGCAGCTGAGAATCAAATTCTCGAGGATAGAAGCCAATGGATAGAATACATGATCCAGGAAGGATTATTGTTTAAAGGTAATCAACTTTGTATTCCAAAATTCTCCATGAAGGAGAATTTGCTGAAGGAGAAACACAGAGGAGGATTGGCCAGACAGTTTGGTCATGACAAGATGTTCGCAAAATTGAATGAGTCATATTTTTGGCCAGGAATGCGAGACAACGTCAAGAGATTCGTGGACAGATGTAGAATTTGCCAGCATTCGAAGGGAAAGAAACAGAATGTAGGGTTTTATCAACCGTTACCCATACCTGAGAAGCCGTGGGATGCAGTTAGCATGGATTTCATATTGGGTTTGCCAAGAACACAAAGATGGTTTGACTCAATCTTTGTGGTGGTGGATATATTTTCCAAGATGGCACACTTCATTCCATGTCATAAAACCAGTGACACAACTCACATTGCAAATCTATTTTTCAAAGAAGTCATTCGACTTCACAACTTGCCAAGGAGCATAGTTTCGGATCGAGACACTAAGTTCGTGGGACACTTTTGGAGGACCTTATGGAAGAAGCTGGGAACTAACTTGTCATTTAGTTCAGTTTATCATCCTTAGATAGATGGACAGACAGAAGTGGTGAACAGAAGTCTGGGAGACTTACTGAGAAGCCTGGTGATAGAACACCACATCCAGTGGGACAACATATTACCACGGGCAGAATTTGCTTATAACGACTCAGTTAACAGAAGCACGGGGCATAGTCCATTTCATATTGTCTATGGAATGAAGCCGAGAGGAATTTCTGAGCTGAGAGATTCAGAATAGACTACGATTAGGAGCGCTAGTGCAGAAGATTTCGCAGAGGCGATGAAGGAAATTCACAGCCAGGTGAAGGATCGATTGCAGAATTTGAGCCAGGAATATAAGCGAAGAGCAGATCAACACAGGAGACAACTTCAATTTTAGGTTGGTGATTTGATCCTCGCACATTTGAGAAAGGAAAGTTTCCCGAGAGGAACTTATAATAAACTAAAAATGAAGAAAATCGGACCATGTAAGGTATTGAAGAAATTTGGGGCAAATGCTTATGATATTGAATTACCCGATGGGATCAGAATTTCTCCGATATTCAATATCTTAGATTTGTGCCCATATAAAGATGAGGAAGTAGGAATGGGAAATGAACAGTCAGAGATCCAGTGGAAAAAACAGATGTCCGTTGCAGAAAAGTCGCTGATGGAGCGCATACTGGAAAAAAGGGTCAGCAAGAAGACCAGACAAAAGCAATACTTTGAATATTTGGTCAAGTGGAAGGGCCATCCAGTTGAAGATGTCAGCTGGGAGAACAAAGCAGAGATCCAGAGGCATGGACACACCATACACGAGCTCCTATATAGGAGCCCATGAAAATTTTCAAGCAAACCTAACGTAGTCCCCCCTCAACCCGTAGGTCGGAAGGTCCACATACACAGGATCTTTCCTCTTCCATTGGCCCGAAGAGCTCCCGAAAATGGCTCTTCTATTTCCCTTTCGGGAAATATGCACCCACAAATACCTTCAAGAAATTTCCCCCTTATACTTCGGGAGATCGGACTTCGCACCTTCGCGAATCCGGTGGTCAAGTGTCTTGTCTCTTGATTTTCGAAACCCAAAATTAGTCAACGCTTGACCTTTTCCTTGCTAATTTTGGATTTCTTCTTATCGTGATTTAGGGGGTTGCAATGTCAAACAACTCATCCCCTCGACTTTAGAAACTTGATTTACTAAAACTCCAATGCGCTCGCAAGCTTTGACCTTTCAACGGTCCTTCACCCCGTCGAGACTTCGGACTTCGCGATTTCACGAATTCTGATGCAAAGGTTTCGAGACTTCACTCCATGAAACCCCTAAATGGTCAAAAGAATTTGACTTCTGTGTCGGTAGTGTGCCACTTGTCCACCTTGCTGATTCTATGGCCCACACAATCCTCTCATCCCTTCAGGACTTCGCGTTTCATGATTTGGGGAGTCCTATTGTAAAGATTACGAAACTTCAATCTATGAAATCTCGAATTGGAATCCACAGGTGAATCCAACGGCTCCTATTGGTTTGAATCTACGGTTCTACTTCTCCTGAGCCTAAACCTTTCAAAATCACTTTCCGTAACTCCTCTGCTCCTCCATGAGGTCTGACGGCTCACGGGACTTCACGAATTCTCCACAGAGAATTCCGACCATCCGTTCTTTCTTTTAAAAGGACTTCTGCAAATTTTTACCAAGTGGTTTTTTCACACGGTACTCAACTGCTTGCGACACAACTCGCAAATCCTTCTCACTATTCCAAGGCACAAAATTCTTGTGCTTCCTTTGAAGGCTGTGGAGACTCTATCCCTTCTGGGTTTTCTCCAACTCTGAGTCTTGAAGAAGACTCTTGCACGCACTCCTTGCGGCAGACCTTCAAACACTTCCAAGTGTTTAACTTCCCTCGACTCTGTGCGCTCTTGCAATAACAATCTCTCAATAAATCATTCAAGTTACCAAACCTGAAACTCTACTCGGCCTGCGCACACCTTGCAAGGCTCCTGTGCCCAACTGCACTTCTGAGGGAATGAGAACAAAATCTATCTTATCTGAGCTTTCAGAGACAAACCTTTGAACCCTTTTTCAAGGCACTCCTTGCGGACAATTCAACTTCACTCCTTGCATGAACTCTTGCTCAGATAGAGAAACAATTGAAACTCATTCATTTACCCTTTTCTCTCAGATTTCAAACATTCAACAAGAAATCATTCATACACAGCATAAAAGCAATTGCATGACAGAAAGAGTAAAACATTCATGAGCATAACATTCAAAAATGCATACACAGAGAATATTTGAACACCATGAGTCTGAATCAAAGCCTTCTTGTATTAATCCAGAACTTCTGTACATGGAGTTCTTCTACACAGCTCTCTGCTTCTTCTCTTCTATGCTCTATGCTCTCAATTGGCCTCCTCCTTCTTTGTTACAATTACAAAATGCGGGTGTCGATATCCCGTTTCCCTCTTTCTCTCTAAAACTGTCTAATCTAGAATTAAATTCTATCTACTTGCATTAGCTATCATAAATGCCTTCTACCTACTAAGGACGAGAGCGGATTGCTCAAGGTCCATTTACAATATTACAAGTGCGCTCCTTATTAATTATCTCATTTAAGATTGGTGCATTAACTTCAAGATAATTTCAAAATTTACGCTGGGTGCTTCTCCAACTTTCCTTTATCCCCACGCTGGCTCGCTTGAGATGCTCCTGCATCAGAGGCCCGTGCTTTAACCTAGTGGAAACGCCATACAAAACATTTAGGCTCAAGGGTGATCCACCAATAACTAGGTGGGAGGAATTGAAAACCATCATGAAGTCTCAATCCTACCCTATAGGCTATGTAGAGGACCAATGCATCCAATGGCACTAGTTTAGGCAAATGCAAGGTTAGAGTGTACAAGAGTATACCACTAAGTTTAAAAATATGGGTATCTCTCCCAATAACCCATATGTACTCCTCAAGTATCTAGGGGGTTTACACATTCATCTAAGAAAGTAGGTGATTCTCTTCAAGATAATTACAATGGATGATTTGTGCATACAAAAAAAATACCTGCAAAACATTGGCCAAAGGAAGGGGCAACCAAATGGTTCAAAGTAGAAAGAGCACTAGGAAGCTTCCAAGAAGGGGAAGAAGATGTAGAAAGGGGGAAAATATAAGAAGACATCATCCACTACACATCAGCGAAAATATCCCAACAACCATTGTATTCATTGCAACATTGATGGCCACACCGAAGACAAATGTTGGAAAGTAAATCCAGAGCTAAACCCGAAGAACTGCAAGAAGGAAAGAAATAAAAGGAACCTTCTAGCCACATATTTGGGAAATCAGGTTGAAAGTAGTGCATATGTGGATGAAAATATTGTTTTCACATATGTGTAGAAGGAAATGAATATGAGTAGCCTTCATCAATAGGAAGAGAAGGAGATGACCAAGCTCTTCCACATCAAGATTCAGGTCAGGAAGGCCAAGATAGATTCTCTTTTTGACTCTAGTTCACAAGATAATATCATAGCAATAGATCTAGTAAAAAATATTGAATTTGAGGTTCACAATAATCCTATCCCCTATTCATTGGGTTGGGTAAAAAATGATGAAGAGATAAAGGTAATGAAAAAGTGTAAGATTGAATTTGTTATAAGTGTTGATTTTATTGATGGAGTGGAATTGGACGTAGTACCCCTTGATGTATGTGGAGTAGTGTTTGGAAGCCCCTACATGTATATGATTGGTGCAATATTCAAGCAGAGAGCCAACTAGTACCAACTAATCAAGGATGAGAAGTCCTACATCATTAACGCACATAAATGAATGTAACATACCCGCTACCTAAATCAAATTTTTTCCGGTCCTCTGTCGAACTCAAACCCCTAAATAGCCATGGAGGCCCAGCGTAAGCTGGCTCTTCCTCTCTCCTTCTTCGTTCCCATGGGATCGTGGGTTATGTTCACGGTTGAAATTGAATGCAACATCTTTTGTATTTCGCGCTTCGGCGCCACAGTAATGTCCAACCATTCGAATCTGCAACCGCCGAGCCCCGGCAAGGCTAGCGAGATACCAATGGGGATGAATCCCTATGGGGTCAGCGAATGGCCAATAGGAACAAACCTCAACAGGGGTAGAGAGCATCTAATGAGGAACACACCTTTGCGAGGTTAGGTGGCATACATGTGGTAAGAGGGAAACGTGACACGGTGGTCGTCATGACAGGGAGGGGCCCCACTTCACATGCCACACTATTCCGGACCCCCTCCCTCCCATTAAAGGCAGAATAGCAAGGGGGGTCCGGAATCCACCTGGGAGTTGTTGATCACGATGAGTTAATCTCGGTCGTTTGAGAGTTGCGCGTCCAATTCCGGACCCTCCCCTCCCATTAAAGGTAGAATGGCAAGGGGGCTCCAGAATGCATCCTCAGCCGAAGATCTGCGCGGGTGGACTCTGGCCATCCAGATCTACTCGCTTCTTATCCTAAATCATAATCCATGTCCTGGCTTAAGTTAACACCTTATTTCCACATCTAACGGTCATTACAGACCCTGATATCCTCCGACAAAATCTCTTCCGTTCATCGGGGTTTACCGTCACGGAAATCTGGACTCTCGATCATGGAGCTCTCGAATCTTCGATGAGCTCTCTTCTGGCCTTACCCCTCTTGGCTATGCCTTCTAGTCCATATGACCGCTCTCATAAGACCGCAACCTTATATCCTCCTATTGGGGTTTCAGACTTTCGAGTGCCAAAATGCACTTGTCCCCAGGATCCGCGATCCCTAGAATCCCAACGTGCCTTTCATGCGTTAGCCCTCCTGGATAAGCCCTGGTCCATGAGACCACCTCTCGTATGATCACAGCCATATACTTCTGTCAGGATTCCTCCTATCGTGGTTATGACACTCGTGATGTCCCAACAACTTGGTTCACCGATCCCCAATTCCCGACACGCCCCTCTGCTGCCTTAGCCTCCCAGGCTAAGTCTTTAGTCCACGTGACCAATGTCCCTGTGACCACAACCTTACCTCTCGTCGGGGTTTCAGACTTCGGAGTTTCACAATGTATGGACTTCTCGCCCCCGTGATTCCCGATTCTCCGAATTCTGACTGGCTGACAGCTGGCTCCCACTTATCGGAGTTTTGCAGTTCGCGATTCCAAAATGCATAAACACTTTGTCACCAGGATCCCCGATATCTCGATGACCCAAACACCGATCAACAACTTCCTGTCGGGCCTTTCCCTGATGGCGTCGATTTCTTCCACGCGTCCTCCTCAAGATGGACGGTTCTAATCTCTCCGAGATTTCGAGACTTGTGATGTCCCGATTCCTTCGACCTCAGGAACTCCAATTTCCTGAATGACGATATCCCGATGAAGGTCGGGAAGTCTGCCTGGTGTGAGAAGGGTTAAACCTCGTGCACCTCCTATTCGATATGATGGCTGACGGGTATATGTGCCAAGATCTAACGATCTAGATCCATTCTTCTCGCGCACACTTCAGAGACTAAACTCCGAGCATCTTAACTCGATCCAACGACTGACGGGGTTTCTGAATGAGATCCAACGGCTCAGATTCTCCCACCTTGTGCACTCTTCCACAACTTTATGGACGGGGGAAATCAGCAGTCCGGATTTTCTCATGGACTATGGGGATCTATGGCCCTAGACTCTTCACTACCCATGAAGACACAGGAAAACCAAGTGGTAAGGACTTTAACGCCCTACCTTCTTCTGCTAGTCTAACGGTCGTGGGGAAACCGTAGATTTCTCGACGAAATCTCATCCGTCGATTCGATATTCCTTCCTTAAGCTGCCATCTCAAGTTTTTAAGAGGATCGTTCCTCCTCGTACAGGGTTATTAAGACTTGCACCTTCAAGTTCGTTTTCCAGGTTCTGGGTAAACCTTTCCAAGGAGGGAATCTCTGCAAGAGATCTATTCCGGGGCTTTCCTGGAGACGAATAAGGGGAAACAACTTCCCGAGAATGGGTTGGAAGCCTAACTTAGTTCAATCTAGGCATAATTAGATTTATTTATTAAAGATAGTTGTGCATGGTTTCCTCTGTGATAAGCATATATCAATTCATTCATATCAAACACTGCACAGACATTCTTACACTGAAATTGTTCACAATTTCACAGTTCTATGAGCATATATATATATATATATTAGTATATAAATTTTAAGATGCAATATGTAAGACACTTATCAAAAATACCACCAGAAGTGGGTGCAACTACTGAGAGGGGTGCTCGTTTCCACCCAACCGTAGGCATAGTGACTCCCGACGGATTTACCACTAGCCACCCCCGAGCTGAGACCACGATGTTGTTGAGACTATGTCTCTATGTCTGCCAGTGACCAGGAGTGAAGGTTGCAATCCTTCTTCTTTGTTATCACTCACTCTGCGTAATGCCAGAGTTCCCCTCGCGTCTGCCCCTCCTCATCACTTCTGCCATACGCCTTATCCTCTTGCCAGGTTGCATGTGGCACGATTACCCTYGCGTCGATCAGGCCTGACGGCTCTACCAACGGGCGGTTCACCATCCCATCCCTCATCAAGCTGTCTGCCTACTAGCCTGCAAGACATTAAATTTGGGGCCAGCGAGCCGCTTTTGGTTCTCCGGGCCAGTGGAGTCCAAATACGGTATTAATTCTCGGTGGAAGTTAACGCCACCTTTTCAGGTGCCTTCCACCGCCATCGTGGTCTCTTTTCTGCACATCCCCTCTCAGCAATCCTGAAATAAATTACAAATGTTATTCATATTCATTGACCTTTTCCTCAAGGTCCATTTACTTCACATATTAATATTTATGAGTTTTCCATAGTTCTTGGCCAGTCCAGTTATATTTACAAGCTGGGGGAAATAGGGTGTTACAATTCCCTCCCCCTTAAAAGGAACATCGTCCTCGATGTTCTTAGCTACTAACATGATTTGCATGTACAGAAGTAAACAAAATCGGATATGCCTGTCTCATGGCATCCTCCCTTTCCCATGTAGCCTCATCTGGACCAAAATGTTTCCACTGCACCTTGACCTGTGCAATGGTTCTATTCTAGAGTGGGGTTTCCTTTTTGTCCAGTATGCACTGGGGTTCTGGTAGAAATTCTCCCTCCGGTTCCACCTGGATCACAGACCAGTCAATTATATGATTAGCATCATGTACATATTTCTTCAATAATGAAACATGGAAAACATTATGTGCTTTTACTGTGGGAGGAAGTGCTATCCAATAGGCTACATGTCCAACTCTATCTAGAACCTCAAAGGGTCCACAATACCGGGGTGCCAATTTGGCACAAGCTCCCATTTTCAGGGAACTCCTTCTGGGCTTAATTCTGAGATATACATAGTCTCCCATTTTGAACTCTCTTGGGGTTCTCTTTTGATCAGCATAACTTTTCTGTCGGTCCTGAGCGACCTTCAGATTTTGTTTTATCTGAGTCACTTGTTGTTCCATCTCTTTCAACATATCGGATCCAACAGAAATCCCGTTTACAGGGTTACTCCAGCTGACTGGTGTATTACACTGTCTACCATAGAGGACCTCGAAGGGATTCATCTTTAAGGATGCTTGGTAGCCGTTGTTGTAGGGAAATTCTACCAATGGTAGGTAGTCTTCCCATTTCCTGGGCTGATGCATTACATGCATCCTTAACATATCCTCTAATATCTGATTCACTCTTTCTGTTTGTCCATCGGTTTGAGGGTGATAGGTGGTGCTAAACAACAACTTGGTCTCCAAACCTGCCATCAATGATTTCCAGAAATTGGAAGTGAATTTTGTGTCTCTGTCAGATATTATCTCTCTCGGCATGTCGTGCAGTCGGAACACCTCCTTCATGAATACCTAGGAGATATCTATCGCCTTGCAAGTCGATTTGACGAGGATGAAATGAGCAGACTTTCTCAGTTTATCCACCACTACCATAATGGCGTCATTCTGTTTGGTTGAAGTTGGCAATCCAGTGATAAAATCCATGGAGATGGTCTCCCATTTCCATTCTAGGATGGGTAAAGGGTGTAGTAGTCCGGCTGGGTGTTGATGTTCCACTTTAACCTATTGGCATTCTATGCATTGGGCCAAATATTTGGCTATGTCCCTCTTCAAGCCAGGCCAATAAAATAGTTTCCGGGTGGCAGTAATCATTTTCTGGTATCTTGGGTGACCAATGTAGGGTCTTTTATGTAGTTCATCCATGATGAATCTCTTCAAGTCGTCACAATTAGGAATGTACAGTCTATCTTTGTAAGTGAGCAGGCCTCCTTCGGTCATCTGATAGCCTTCATATTTTTCTCCAGCGGGTTCTTGCTGTAGGTACAGGGTCACATTTAGGACGAAGTGATCTGTTTCTTGTGCCCTTTTGACTCTGTTCTTGACATCTGTCTCGCAGGTACTCACCGCTGCCAAGTGAATTTTTCTCATGCTTCTGCTAAGGGCATCGACCACCCTATTCTCTTTCCCTTTAATGTGTTTGATTTCAAAATCAAATTTGCTAAGGAGGGCCATCCATCTAGCTTGTCTAGCATTGAGCTTGGGTTGATCAAACAAATACCGCAATCCACAGTGATCCGTCATAAGTACAAACTTCCTTCCCAGGAGGTAATGCCTCCACATTTTTAAGGCGTGCACTATGGAAGCCAATTCCAGATCATGAGTCACATAATTGACCTCGTGTTCATTCAATTTTTTGGATTCATAATAGATCACCTTTCCTTCCTGCATAAGGACTCCTCCGAGCCCTTCCTTACACGAATCCATGCACACAAGGAAGTCAACTTTGGGTCAGCAATTTTCAACACAGGTGCATGGGTTAGTAGATGTTTCAAGGTTTGAACTCTTTCTTCACATTGCTGTGTCCACAGAAATTTTGTTCCCTTCTTTTGGAGGGCAGTGATTGGACAACCAATCTTGGAGAAATCTTTTATAAATCTCCTATAGTATCCCGCCAATCCCATAAAGGATTTGATGTCTGAGACATCCTTTGGGGTAGGTCATTCCATGATAGACCTGATCTTGTCAGGATCTACTGCTACCCCTTCCTCGGACAGAACATGTCCCAAGCAATGTATTTTCTTCTGAAAGAAGTCACATTTGCTGAATTTAGCATAGAGTTGATGCTCTCTTAGCACTTGCAGCACTAGTCTAAGATTCTCTTCATGTTCCTCTCTATTCTTAGAGTAGATTAATATGTCATCAATGAAAACTAGTACAAATTTATCTAAAAATTTACTGAGTACATAGTTCATTAAGCACATGAAAGTGGCAGGGGCATTGGTTAACCCAAATGGCACTACCACAAACTCATAGTGACCATACCATGTCCGTAAAGCGGTTTTATGGATGTCTTCACCCTTGATTCGGACTTGATGGTATCCTGACCTCAAGTCAATTTTTGAGAAAATAGACGCGCCTCCCAACTGATCGAATAGATCATCGATCCTGGGCAAGGGGTATTGGTTCTTTATGGTTACTTTATTAAGTTGTCTATAATCTATGCACAGTCTAAGGGTTCCATCCTTATTTTTCACAAACAGGACTGGTGCTCCCCACGGGGACACGCTGGGTCGAATATAACCCTTGTCCATAATTTATTTCAATTGCAATTTGAGTTCCACTAACTCAGGTGTGATCATTCGATAGGGGGTCCTAGACACCGGCACCACTCCTGGAGCGAGTTCTATCGAGAAGTCAATGTATCTTCTCAGAGGTAGACCCGGTACCTCTTCCGAAAACACATCTCTGTATTCTCCTAGGATAGGGTGATCATCAGGGCTGGGTTTAGCACCTTCGATTGTTTTTATCACCTGTATTTCATATAGGGGACACCCCTTTTGACAATACTTCCTCATTTGCAGAGCGGATATTTGTCTCACCGAGACCGGTTTTCGGATCCCTTGGAGGGTTATCCTTTTTCCTTCTTTACTCACACATTCTAAGGTTTTATGGTAACATACCAATTTGGCTTTATGGGCGGCCAACCAGTCCATACCAATCAACAGGTCGTATGATCCCAGGGGTAATACATTAAGGGTTGCTTGGGTGGGGAATTCACCGAACATTAATTGGCAAGCTGGTATGACCTCTATTACCTTTCTTTTGGTGCCAATGGCTAACTGTACCAACCATATTTTAGTTTTCTTCTGTGGCTGTAGTTTACAGTTATCAACAACTCTAGGGGCTATATAACTCAAATTTGAACTAGGGTCAATCAAAACAGACACCAGATGGTTGGAAATCATACCTTCTATTTCCACCACTTAAGCTTGGTGGTCAGCTTGGTTATTATCCAAGGATGCATAAATCTGTGGCACACTCCTTTCCACATCATTGACTATGGTAGCTTCCTGCAGGTTGTAAATTTTTCGACTATTCTGTTGTCGGTGTGGACAGTCTCTCCGGAGGTGCTCTTCTCCGCAATCCCATCATTTCAGAGGTTCTTTCTTTGGGTTGTTAGTATTTACTGGTATAGGTCCAGAAGTTTTATTTCCGTCCCCTGAGGGAAAGTTCTACTGGAGTACACTCCGGGTTGGGAAGTTCATTCTGGGGTTCTTTTTGTAGTTTTTAAATCCCGAGGATTTTCTCCCCTTTTTCTGAAATCTTGAACCATTCTTATGTTTCCAGTCTCCACGAGACTCTGTCTGATGTCCATATTGTTCATGACAATATGTTGCCTTTCGTATAGTGTCTTCTAAGGTCTTTGGTTCATCAAATTCAATTCGGTTCCGGTACTCCTTGGGTAGCCCATTGATGAAGCGTTGTGCCTTTGCCTTCTCTGCCTTGATGTAGGGTACATATCTCAGTAAGTCGAGGAATTTTTTGACATACTCCTCCATAGTAAGTTGTCCCAGTTTGATTTCATAAAACTCTTTATCCTTCTCGTCGAAATACCTTTTCGAGAAATACTTTTTCCGGAAGTACATCTCAAACTGTTTCCAAGACAGGTCCTCGCAGACCCCTTTCATATTCTTAAGGTCTTCCCACCAGATGGAAGCTTTTCCGTTTAGATTGAAAGTGGCCACTCGGGCCTTCAAGTTCTCTGAAAAATCATGGACTCTGAAATATTTCTTCAGTCCAAGTAGCCAGGCCTAGGCTTCCTCTCCCTTCTTTATCTCATCGTCGAAGGAGGGAGGTTTGGCCTTCCTGAATTCCTCAAATTTGTGACTCTTGGAAGTCTTTTGCTTCTTCTGTTTTCTGCGAGAATAGGAACTAGTCCTGCTGCTAGAAGAGCCTTCTAAATCACCAACTTCCTTCTCAGTGGAATCGTCTGGCACTGGTCCTTTACCTCTGGGGTGGACCTTTCTTGATGTGCTTCTCTCAGTATGGCCACTGACATGATCATGATTCTGCATCTCAGGTTCATGTTGCATTTGTCGCTATAGGTCGGATAAGCTCTGCAGTAGAACTGCATTAATTTCGGTTTGCTTTTCTTGTTCTTTCATCATCCTTTCATTATCGGCCTTGCAACTTTGCAATTCGACCATGAGACTCCTCACAGTATCAGCTAGGTCTGGAGGGGTTCCTATTGCTCTTCTTTCGTCAGACTCTTTGTCCCTATTGTGGGAGCCTTCTCCCACCTCTTGGTGAGTCACCATACTCTGCATCTGTAGATTCCCACGGTTGATCACCCGCTTGAGTGAAAAGACAAATGCTCGCCATTAGTCAAGAGTTAAATTCATTTTTATAATTTGCGCATAAATTCATAACTCTTTCACATACATACACAGTCAGGTTCTCATTTTCCAAGTTTTTAATCCTGGACAAGAGAGTTAAGTCAGGGGGTTACTCCTCATAGGAGTGCTTTGAATAGAGTTTATGCGTGACTCGTGCATGAGCCCAATCAGGCCGAGTGTTGTAACCATGCTCTGATACCACTTTGTAACATACCCACTACCTAAATCAAATTTTTCTGGTCCTCTCTCAGACTCGAACCCCTAAATAGCCATGGAGGCCCAGCGTAAGCTGGCTCTTCCTCTCTCCTTCTTCATTCCCATGGGATCGTGGGTTATGTTCACGGTTCAAATTGAATGCAACGTCTTTTGTATTTCTCACTTCGGCGCCACAGTAATGTCCAACCATTTGACTCTACAACCGCCGAGCCCCGGCAGGGCTAGCGAGCGACCAATGGGGATGAATCCCTATGGGGTCAGCGAATGGCCAATAGGAACAAACCTCAACAGGGGTAGAGAGAAGCCAATGAGGAATGCCCCGTTGCGAGGTTAGGTGGCATACAGGTGCAAAGAGGGAAATGCGACACGGTGGTCGTCATGACAGGGATGGGCCCCACTTCACATGCCACACTATTCCGGACCCCCTCCCCCCCATTAAAGGCAGAATGGAAAGGGGGGTCCGAAATCCACCCGGGAGTCGTTGATCATGATGATTTAATCTCGACCGTTCGAGATTTGCGCGTCCAATTCCGGACCCCCCCCATTAAAGGTAGAATGACAAGGTGGCTCCAGAATGCATCCTCAGCCGTAGATCTGCGCAGGTGGACTCTGGCCGTCCATATCTACTCGCTGCTTATCCTAAAGCATAATCCACGTCCTGGCTTAAGTTAACACCTTATTTCCACATCTAACGGTCATTACAGACCCTGATATCCTCCGATCACCGTCACGAAAATTCAGACTCTCGATCACGGAGCTCCCGAATCATCGATGAGCTCTCTTTCGGCCTTAGCCCCTCCTAGCTATGCCTTCTGGTCCATATGACCGCTCTCATAAGACCGCAACCTTATATCCTCCTATCGGGGTTTTGGACTTTCTAGTGCCAAAATGCACTTGTCCCCAGGATCCACGATCCCTCGAATCCTGACGCGCCTTTCACGCGTTAGCCCTCCTGGCTAAGCCCTGGTCCATGCGACCACCTCTCGTATGATCACAACCATATACTTCGGTCAGGATTC
This sequence comes from Picea engelmannii, assembly GCA_009831015.1. Classification (NCBI taxonomy): domain Eukaryota; kingdom Viridiplantae; phylum Streptophyta; class Pinopsida; order Pinales; family Pinaceae; genus Picea; species Picea engelmannii. The sequence continues at coordinate 494,520 of ML790061.1, forward strand.
CTCCTATCAGGTTTTTGACACTCGTGATGTCCCAACAACTTGGTTCACCGATCCCCAATTCCCGACACGCCTCTCTGCTGCCTTAGCCTCCCGGGCTAAGTCTTTAGTCCACATGACCAGTGTCCCCGTGACCACAACCTTACCTCTCGTCGATGTTTTGAGCTTCGGAGTTTCACAATGTATGGACTTCTCACCCCTGTGATTCTCGATTCTCTGAATCCCGACTGGCTGACAGCTGGCTCCCACTTATCAGAGTTTCGCAGTTCGCGATTCCAAAATGCATAAACACTTTGTCACCAGGATCCCCGATATCCCGATGACCCAAACAACGATCAACAACTTCCTGTCGGGCCTTTCCCCGATGGCACCGATTGCTGCCACGCGTCCTCCTCAAGATGGATGGTTCTGATCTCTCCGGGATTTTGAGACTTATGATGTCCCGATTCCTTCGACCTTAGGAACTTCGATTTCCCGAATGTTGATATCCCAATGAAGGTTGGGGAGTCTGCCTGGTGTGAGAAGGGTTAAACCCCATGCACCTCCTATCTGATCTGACGGCTGACGGGTAGATGGGCCAAGATCTAACGGTCTAGATCCATTCTTCCCTCACACACTCCAGAGACTAAACTCCGAGCATCTTAACCCGATCCAACGACTGACGGGGTTTCTGAATGAGATCCAACGACTCAGATTGTCCCACCTTTTGCACTCTTCCACAACTTTATGGACCGGGGAAATCAACGGTCCGGATGTTCTCATGGACCATGGGGATCTATGTCCCTAGAATCTTCACTACCCATGAAGACACAGGAAAACCAAGTGGTAAGGCCTTTAACGCCCTACCTTCTCCTGCTAGTCTGACGGTCGTGGGGAAACCGTAGATTTCCCGACGAAATCTCATCCGTCGATTCGATATTCCTTCCTTAAGATTCCATCTCAGGTTTTTAAGAGGATCATTCCTCCTCGTATAGAGTTATTAAGACTTGCACCTTCAAGTCTGTTTTCCAAGTTCTGGGTAAACCTTTCCAAGGAGGGAATCTCTGCAAGAGATCTATTCCGGGGCTTTCCTGGAGATGGATAAGGGGAAACAACTTCCCGAGAATGGGCTGGAAGCCTAACTTAGTTCAATCTAGGCATAATTAGATTTATTTATCAACGTAAGTTGTGCATGGTTTCCTCTGTGATAAGCATATATCAATTCATTCATATCAAACACTGCACAAACATTCTTACACTGAAATCGTTCACAATTTCACAGTTCTATGAGCATATATATATATATATATATATCAGTATATAAATTTCAAGATGCAATATGTAAGACACTTATCAGAAATACCACCAGAAGTGGGTGCAACTACTGAGAGGGGTGCTCGTTTCCACCCAACCATAGGCGTAGTGACTCCCCATGGATTTACCACTAGCCACCCCCGAGCTGAGACCACGATGCTATTGAGACTGTGTCTCTCTGTCTACCAGTGACCAGGAGCGAAGGTTGCAATCCTTCCTCTCTGCTATCACTCACTCTGCGTAATGCCAGAGTTGCCCTCGCGTTTTCCCCTCCTCATCGCTTCTGCCATATGCCTTATCCTCTTGTGAGGTTGCATGTGGCACGATTACCCTCGCGTCAATCAGGCCTGATGGCTCTACGGATGGGTGGTTCACCATCCCATCCCTCATCAAGCCATCTTCCTACCAGCCCGCGAGACATTAAATTTGGGGCCAGCGAGCCGCTTTTGGTTCTTCGGGCCAGTGGAGTCCAAATACGGTATTAATTCTTGGTGGAAGTTAACTCCACCTTTTCAGGTGCCTTCCACCGCCATTGTGGTCTCTTTTTTGCACATCCCCTCTCAGCAATCCTGAAATAAATTACAAGTGTTATTCATATTCGTTGACCTTTTCCTCAAGGTCCATTTACATCACATATTCATATTTATGAGTTTTCCATAGTTCTTGGCCAGTCCAGTTATATTTACAAGCTGGGGGAAACATGGTGTTACAATGAAAGTCAAATATCTCACTGGTAAGTTCCAACCGAGCCAAGAATTTGATTAGTTCTAGTAATAAATATGTTTTGATTTTATTAAGAGAAAATCAGTTTGATGATGAGTCAATGAGAGTGAAGGCATCCATAGAGGGGTGTACTAAAGATAAGAAACATTAGTTGGAGGAGTTTCTATAGGAATACATTGGAGTGTTCAAGGATACTAAAGGGATACCACCCAAGAGGGATGTGGAGGATGAAATACAATTATTGCTAGGCTCCCCATTTCAAAGTATTGGGCAATATAGATAGTTTTGTCTAGAAGAAAATGGAGTGAAGAAGAAGTTGCAGAAGTCATTTGAGTAGGGTGGAATTTGACCAAGTATCTCACCTTGTGGGTCACCCATCACAAGTTTTCCCAAGAAGGATGGGACTTGGATAATGTGTAAGGATTATAGAGCATTGAACAATATTACACTAAAGAATCGATACCCTCTACCAAGGATAAATGATCTGTTGGACCAACTGAACCATGCCAAGTAATTCACTAAGATAGATTTTAAGTCAAGATATCACTAGGTAAGAGTCAAAGAAGAAGATTCCTGGAAGGAATCCTTCAAGACAAGGTAAGGTTTGTATGAGTGGTTGGTTATTCCATTAGATTTATGCAACTCACCGGATACATTTATGATACTAATGAATGTTGTTTTATGCCCTTATCTTGATTCATTTGTTATCATATATTTGGATGATATACTAGTTTAATGTGCTACCTGGGTGGAGCACATATCACAACTTATGCAGGTGTTAGAGACTCTGAAGAATCACCAATTGTTGGTCAATCAAAATAAATGCGAGTTTTCTCAACAATATTTGGTGTATTTTTGGTATGTGATCGATGGAGGGGAGATCCATATAGATCCCACAAACATGAAGGTCATCATGAAGTGGCTAGTCCCTACAAATGTCACTGAACTTGGTAGTGTTTTGGGGAAACACAATACTTTTGGAATTTGATAGATTCATTTTCAGCGTTAGTTGCACCACTCCATGCCATAACAACCAGTGGTAAGAGTTTCCAGTGGGGGAAGAATCAAGAGAAGGATTTTGATGAGAGAAAATTAAATATTAGTTAAGCACTAGTTCTTGCACTACCAAACTTGAAGAATCTCTTCGAAGTGGATACAAATGCAAGTGGTTATTCCATGGAAGTATTACTGATGCGGGAAGGAAGGCCCATATGCTATCATTTTAAAGTATTTCATGGGGTGGTTCTCAAATACCTTACCTATGAAAAGGATCTTTATGCCTTGGTACAAGCCATAAAACATTTGAAGCATTATCTGATGGGAAAGGAGACCATCATCCAAACATATCACAAACCCCTACAATATTTGCACACCCAGAGTTAACTACAACAAACCAGTCATTACAAATCGAAGGGGTTTTTATAACAATTTCATTTGGTCATAAAGTATAAGAAGGGTAGCACAAATAAGTTGGAAAACATGCTTTCATGGCCACCCACATCCAATATTACATCTTTGGGAACTCTGATGCACATGGATCCTTTTACCCATGATGCATACAAAGAGGCATACACATAAGAGGACTCCAAGAAGGTATTTCAACAGTTACATGGAAAATTTTATATAGAATAAGGTGATGACAAGGATGAATATCATTTCCATAATGGTTTACTCTACAAAATTGACAAGCTCTATGTCCCAAAAGGTGAAGGACTACAACTTATCAAAGAGGCTCACACCTCCAAGGTTGCATGGAATTTTGGTGTTGGAAAGACAGTTTCCAATTTACAAAGGTATGTGTACTCGCCTAGAATGCAAAGATGTAGCATGGTATATTAGAGGATGTATTCTTTATTGTACCAGCAAGTCCAGTAACCTGAAGCAAGTTCTATACCATATGTTTCTTGTACCCACTCGACCTTGGGAAATTATTTCCATGGATTTTGTGGGAGGCTTACCAACAACTAGGAAGGGACATGAATATCTATTTGTGATAGTTGTCAAGTTAAAAAAATGTGCATTTGCATGCCATGTAAAAATACCATAAATGAATAAGAAGAAACAAGCAAGTTCATTGAACAGGTTAGGGTGCACTTTGGGATGCCAAGGAGCATCATATCAGATAGGGATACCAAATTTCTCTATGTATTTTGGACTACATCGTGGGAGAAGATGGACACTAAGTTTAAGAGGTATACAAAATTGCATCCACAGATAGATGTGAAGATAGAAGTAGTCAATAGGACTTTGGTTCAACTTTTGAGGGGTCATAATCAGAATCATTTGAAGACCTGGGATGAAAATCTAATCTATATACAATACTCTTATAATAGAGTAGTCCACACTTCTACTCGTAAGTCACCTTTTGAAAATTGCTTTGGGTATTTTCCACCTTCACCCCTAAATGTTTTATATGGAAAACAAGGAGGATTAAGGGAGGACCTCACAAGAAATGCATCAAAAGTAGGAAAATTTGTTGATAAGATCAGGCAGATCCGTTTGAAGGTACTAGAGACCTTGAATAAGTCATAGAAAAAGTACAAGGCTAGACGTGACCAACATAGAATAGAGAGAACATTTAGAGTGGGATACATATTATGGTTACAGTTGAATAAGAAAATACTACAGGGTCCTTGTAAGAATATCAAGGCTCTATGGTATGGTCCTTTTGAGGTATTAGAAAAGGTGAGAGATAATGCCTACAGACTCAATCTACCCCTATACATCTGCATTTACACAATAGTGAATCTGGAGAATCTAAAACTCTATGAGCCTTTCATTTTGGATCAAGAGGAGGAGAAGGTCCTACCTTCCATAGAGGACTTATCTCCAGATGCTCAGGTAGAGTTAGCAGAGGACACAATTTTGTAGAAGTAGTCTAGAAATACAATATAGGGGAAGCATGACCTTTGGAAAATTGGGTTGAAAGGACAACTTCCAGGAAAATCAAAGTGGTACTCTAGGAAGAAGGTAGATGAAAAATTTCCTCACCTAATTCAATAAATATTTTGGGGACTAAAATCCTCCCTTAATGGGGAGGTATGATTTGAATTAGATCAATATATTATTTTTCATCTATCTTGATGCTTTTAGAATGGAAAAATTGGAGGGATCAACTTGAAGGGTCATTTTAGTGGTAAGTCATAGTTTGGAAAATTGGGGCCTGGAACCTTCTGAATCCATTTTGAGGAATTAATGACATTTTTGGTTGTTCTGGTGTCCAATATTTGTGCATATCCCCTTCACGTTCTTCTACACCCCGAGACCTTTCTAATGGTGCAAACCATGTGTCAATTAGAGTTCGTATGTGAAAGTTATGCTTCCTACAATTTGACCTATCGTGTTGACCACCATGGTACAAGGGGATGCCACGTCATCCCCCATTAATCATGCATATGGGGCTATCCATGTGAGGAATTTCAAGAATATTCTATAAGGTTCAAAACCCTACCATAATTGGGGGTCGAGGAAGTAAAAAACCAACCCCTAGATGGATATTAGGGTATGTTAAATACCATGCTAGTAGGAGGAGAAGGGGTTAAATAACATGCCATATTCATGGGTAATGGGGGATGATGTGGAATCCTCTTGTACCATGGTGGTAAACATGATAGGTCAACTTGGGGGAGGAATAACTTTGGCATACAAATTCCTATTGATGCACGACCTGGATCGTTGGAAAGGTATCAGAGCGTAGAACACCGTCAAGGGGGTGTGCATAAAGTGTGGAAACTAGAACCCTAAAAAATGTCATTTAATTCCTCAAAATGGCTTCAAAAGTTTTTAGACCCCAATTTTCCAAACTAGTACCTACCACTAAAATGACCCTGCAAGTTGATTCCTCCAATTTTTTCCACTCTGAAAGCATCGAGATAGATTAAAAATAATAGAATTATCAAATTCAGATCATACCTCCCCATTAAGGGAGGATTTTGGTCCCCAAAAGATTTAATGAATGAGGTGAGGGAATTTTTCCCCTACCTTCTCCCTGGAGTACCACTTTTCTTTCCTTGAAAGTTGTCCTTTCAACCTAATTTTCCAAAGGTCATGTTACCCCTATCTTGTAGTTCTAGACTGCTTCTACAAAATTGTGTCCTCTTCTAACTCTACCTAAGCATCTAGTGGTAAGTCCTCTATGGAAGGTAGTACTCACTCCTCCTTCTGATCCAACATGGAAGGCTCATAGATTTTGAGGTTATACAAATCCAATACTAAGTAAATGTGCATGTATAGGGGTAGACTTAGTCTGTAGGCGTTATCTCCCACCTTTTATAATACCTCAAAAGGACCATATTTCATATCCTTTATATTCTTACGAGGACCTTGTAGTCCTTATTCAATTGTAACCATACTTTGTCTCCCACTCTAAATGTTCTCTCTGTTCTATGTTGGTCATGTCTAAGCTTGTACTTTTCCTGTGATTTCTTGAGTGTCTCTTGCACTTTCGAATGGATCTACCTGATCATCTCAACATTTTTTTCTATTTTTAATGCATCTTGTATGAGGTCCTCCCTCACTCCTCCTTGTTATCCATATACAACATCTAAGGGTGATGGTGGAAAATGCCCAAATCAAGTTTTAAAATGTGACTTCGAGTAGAAGTGTGGACTACTTTGTTATAAGAGTGTTGTATATAGATCATATTTCCATCCCAGGTATTTGGATTCTTTTGATTGTAACCCCTCAAAAGATGCACCAAAGTCCTATTGACTACTTCCATTTTCCCATCTATCTGTGGAGGGAATGTTGTATACCTCTTCAACTTAGTGTCCATCTTCTCCCACAATGTAGTCCAAAATGCATTGAAAAATATGGTATCCCTGTCTGAGATGATTCTCCTTGGTATACCAAAATGCACCCAAACCTATTCAAAGAAATTCTTTGTTGCTTCTTGTATGTTGATGGTATTTTTACAAGGCATAAGAATGCACATTTTGTTGAACCTTTTAGCTATCACAAATAGATAGTCACATTCCTTCCTAGTTGTTGGTAAACCTCTCATAAAATCCATGGAAATACTTTCCCAAGGTCGAGTGGGTAAATGTAAGGGATGGTATAGACCTTGTTTCCTGTTATAGGGCTTGCCGGTAAAACAAAGTATACATCCTCTAATATGTCATGCTGCATCTTCTTGCATTGTGGGCCAGTACATATATCTTTGTATATTAGCAATTGTCTCCCCAACAACAAAATGTCCTGCAACCTTCTAGAATCTTCTTGAAATTCCTCATGTGGATAGCCCCATATGAATGAGTAATGGGGGGTTATGTGGAATCCTCTTGTACCATGTAATATAGTCCAAAAATACTTATTTGTGCATAAAATACACTGGCCCATCCTTTTGCATACTTTGCAAAAATATTGTTGAGGCTTCCTCTTAAAAAACCTTTTTTTGGAGGGTGTACGCGCCCTGTTGAACTAATAGCCTGGATACACATGCATGTTGCATGGTATTTATCCCATGTACGTATGCATGTTTCATGCTATATAGCTCGCGTTTACCTCCAAAATTTGAAAAAAATATAAATTTGCACGGATTTCGATAGAGTTTACAGGATATGGAGGGTTTACTAACCATTTTACCCCTTGTATCCCGTCCCCAAACCGAATAACCATATTTTTCTCATATAAAAATAGGTCTTGGGGTGTCATTTAGAAACATAAAAAAGAGAATAAGAAAACTCTACAAAAATCCCTTCCCTTTCTTAACCCAAGTTTTGCATCCCATTTTGATTTTTAGCCTCAACCTTTCCCTCTAGCCTTTCCCCTAATGCAACCCTTCCTCCTTCCCTTGATGATAAGTTGGTTTCGAGAAGCTAAAGTGGGCTTGATTCACTTGGAGCCACGACATAGGATCTCAGACCTGGCTCATTGAGTGTTTGCTGACAAAGGTTGTAATACTTTTTGTCTTGAAATTGAATAAAAGAGTTTGTCCTTGTCCCAAAATCTTATGTTTGTATGTTTTTGTTGATTTATGAATATATATATATATATATATATATATATATATATATATATATATATATATATATATATATATATATATATATAAACTTTGAAAGTGATAAGTAGAGATTGCATATGTTGTAGCATTGTGTTCCTAATATTTTGCAAGCCACCTTTGGGAGGAGATATGTGATCTAGGAGGTGGCAACAAGCGAAAGATTTCTACGTCAACCACAAAGACTAAAGGTGCACTCATTAACCCTCTTTCCTCTCTCTCGTCACTTTGTTTAGATGGTTTTGGGGTAGCTTAAGGGTAGAAAAATATTTTAAGGGAAGTCATCACTCTGCCTTTACCTAGACCCAACATAGGGGGATTTTCCCCATAGCAGAAATGGCGACTCCACTAGGGAGTCTCTCTAGGGTCTTAGTGGAAGATTTTTGTTTGATTTGGTTTGTTCAGTTTCTTTTTGAGTTTTCCAAGTTTACTGAGTCAGTTAGGGTCTCTAGTCACCTTCCAGGTGCCTACCAGTCTTCCCTACCCAGTTTATTATCCAAACATATTTTTCTTTTTGAAAGTTTGCAGAGGTGTATGTGCCATGTCTTCTATATATCCAACATACATATGTGGTCTGCAAAGTATAAAACCCACGTACATACACAGGTTGCCTATTCTTAGCACATGTCTCTATGTTTTGGAAGGTTTAACAAAAAAAAAAGACTTTTTCTTTCCTGGAAAGAAGCTTTTTGCTTCTCAGGCCTTCTTGAACTCCTCAATGTCTCTGTTAATTGTCTTTTTCTGTGTTAAAGATTCGGTTTGTCTTGCACTTTGTAAAGAACCCCTGTTGTTTATTTTTCTTTGAAGGTTTAGGGTGAACTTTTAAGTGTTAGATCCTCTTGTGGATTCCAGTGAATCCCTGCATTCAATTAGTGGTTTAGGGTTTGTGTTAGTCTTGGGTTTATTTTCTCTTTACCTTGTTAGTGCTTTGAAAAACAAAAACGTATCATTTACTATGTTTTTTCTTTTCTAAGCATTTCAAAAAATAAAAAAATTGTTTCATTTAGTTATGCATTTTGTTTGGTAGTTGTAGCATAGGTTTTTTATTACAAAAGAAAAGAGTTTCATTTCCAAAGTTCCTTCTTTCATATTTCCTTGAAAGTTTAGTAGTTTTCATCTACATTGTAAAGTGAAAAATGCATTCTAGGGAACTTCTTGCATTTTTAGGATCTTGGACTACTTTACTTCGAAAAGTTTGCATTTACAAAGATTTAAAATCCATTTTTCAATAGTGTAACCTAGTTTTATTTTGCACAAATGATCTAAAGTTTTATTTCTTCTCTTTTGTCTCTTGTAAACACCATAAGTTTCATGTCCGTGCACTTTTGAGTAAATCAAGCCAATTAAAATCAATGATTAACACTTAAAATCAAATAGACTTTTGTTTGTAGGGTTCACCAAGTAGTATAGGCTCTAGGGGCTTGAAATAGGCGTGGAGAGGAAACTCTTCAAGGCTGCCTAAACAAACATAAGATTCTGTGATAGGGAGTGTCAGAGTCCAATTTTGTAAGAGTCAACCGAGACCCCCCTCTAACATGGGGGATAAACAAGAGGTCGTGTGAGGAAGGGTAGAGGAGATAACCCCTTCAAATCCAGACTGAGCGTAGTGGGGATCATATATTGAGGGTCGTTCTTAGGAATTACATTGATCACATTTGACTACGAAGCCTTGTGTACCTCGAATCCATTTGATATCGTTAGTTGTCTTCCAAACCATTTTCCTTCGGTACCCTTGAAAGGATTAGGATTTGTTATCTTTCCGATTACAGTAAGCGCAAATATCGACTGTACCCACCCGGTGACTCACTGGGAGATGGGAACCTAGTTTCCTATTTTTAGGGACTTACACAGGTGACTGCGAAGGTAGACCATGGTACCTAGGGAAGATGTTGGATCACTCTTTGCAGAGTATACATGGAGGGTGTTTTCGTGTTCAAGTTACACTTGCATCGATAAGTTGATCTAGTATCGATTGGCATAACTGTTCTTCCTGCCAGTTAGTTGTTTGCTTGATTTTCCATTAGGAAATTTTTAGTGTGTGCTCTGTGTTTCATGCTAGATAAACCTTAGGGTTTTGGTTGATCATTTCACAAGGTGGAATATCAACAACTCCATCATTCACGTAGGCTTCAGGTCCTGCCACCAATTACTTTGGAGCCACCTTCGCCACCACTGAGGCATATGCTAGATAAAGAGGGTTCATTTGAAGCGATTAAGCCACATGAAACTATACCTGAGCCAACTCCTAGAGAAGACTTTACAACACTGGAGGAGTCTACCATTTCTTACCTTGAAGATGAAGGATTAAAACCCGCAAACCCCCTGATCACTGACTTATCAACACCGCTTATTATTCAGATAGTCCCACTTGAGGTGAATTTACCTAAACACCATTTTGTTAAACGAGTGAAGATGGAAGAAAATAATGCTACTTCTGTTGGGAGTCCTCATTCTCCCATCCCAACTATTGTGGGAGGAGGTGTCATGCCTCCTCCCCCACCTCCACCTATCAGGACCATGACTGCCCATACACCCACTATTTCGGGAAGTGGCACAATCTCTTCAATGAATATGACCACTATTTCTTCTATCCACCATGTGTATGAAATTCCCTTTTCATATGGGATGTCAGGTTTTGATTATAGTTCGGTCCAAACCTAATCGAATCTACATACTATTGGTCTGGGGGAAAGTATCTCTAATGCTCCCTTACAAGGATATGTCGTGGGCACCACTACCCCATTCAACACTATCCCTTATAGTGGGGTTCATATGCCTCCTCCATCCCCTTCGCTTGAAGGAACTTTCTAGTAGTCGAACAAGCCTAATACCAACTCTAGTTTGTTTAGAGGGGGGAGTCATGGAACTCAGTGCTACATGAATCTAGTAGGATCTATTCCTTTTTCTTTGTTCGATGTATTTGGAAATAACACTTTCTCATTGTCTTCTTTATCAAACGATGACAGGAGTTTAATCCTCACAAGGTCTTGGAAATCCCTGGCAAGGCTCATTTCCATCGCAATGGATTTTAATTGGGGGAAACCTCTCCCACACTCATTGTAACCCCGGGAAGGGTTCAATACCTATGTCAGGAGGGTCAACTGGGGGCCTCCCCAAACAAGGTCCTTGGAATATTATGTAGGGAGAAATCCCTACATAAGGCATGTCATCCAACTACAGGAATCATCCAACGATGCATAATCAAACACAAGCTCCTTTTACTTGATAGGGCCACCATGGTTTCTACCAAAACCCTTCCCAACAACCAGACTTTTCCTGGAAACCTGGTGCGAGCCAAAATCCAGGCCCCTCTTTTCATTTGAATCCACCACAACCGAGACTACCTTTCATGAAAAATCTGCATTTACTAGACTTGTCGAGACTATTGAATGACCCGATATGTCATGATCTGCATTGTACCCCCATGCTGACTAAGTTTCCCTTGGAAATCCCTAAGTTGGAAGGTAAGAATGACAAGGATCCAGGTGATCATGTTACCACATTTCATTTATGGTGCTCTTCCAACTCGTTAAAGGATGATTTCGTTTACTTTCATTTGTTTCAACGCACTCTTATAGGGATGTCGTGAAATGGTATATTAAACTCGAAAGCTAGAAATATGCTTACTTTAACGTCCTAGCTATGGTATTATTAAATCATTTCTAGTTACTAGTAAGATACGATGTCGACACCGAGTTGTTGTCCAACTTCGAGCAAACAAAATCCGACCATATCTCGGATCACATTTGAGAATGGCGACGATAAAAGAGTTTGATCAAAGTTAAGGTCCCTCACACATTTTTTCTCTAATGGTTCCTAAAGTCCTTAGTTCCTTGTGTATCCAAATATGTTGCGATGTTTGAGGTTTTTTCCAAAGAAGAGGCTATCATGAGATCCCAACAACTGGATTTGATTTACTCTCAATCTAGTATGCTATATGAGATCCTTCCCGATGCACCATGGTCGACTTTTGACAAGACCAAACAGAATTTTTGGCCTCACGCCAATGGCATAGTAGGCTCAACATAAATCAAGTCCATAGATCAATTGACTAATTAAAACAATTATTGATTCAATAGACTGTGGCCATACAAACTCCTAGTTAGTATTCCCCCGTAACCTAAACGTCATATGTACACAGTGTGCAATCGACAAATCCCAAAGGTAACCAACAAAATGAGGGAAAGAGGAAATATAAAAACAAGAAGGGTAAGGGGGATAAGAAGGCTTTGAATAATGACGGCGAGAGAAAAAACCAAAAGAGAAAGGTGAAGTTTCCATGTAATATTTTCATGGACGATCACTTGACTCACCAATTCCCTTGGCTTAAATAAGCCTAAGAGTTATTGGTACAAAAATAGCCTACTGTGCTTACCAACCCTTTTCCACAAGGGAAAATTTGACTCAAGCTTCCTCATCCACGAATGTGCCTGGGTCAATCAGGGAGCCCCCATGCCTAATGATAACAACATAGCCACAAACATTTATATAATCGAATATGAAGCTAATCTATAGACTAGGGCTCATAATTATGGAATTCTAGAATCTGTTGAGAAGGGAAAAGAGGAATCCAACCCACTGCCTCCTCTTCAAATTGAGAATATTGTTGGAGAAACTATGACTCGCATCCCTAAGGGTGCATTCAAAAAGGATTCTCACAACCCAAATGAAAGGATTCTCATAATTACTCCATCGTGGAGGATCTGGCACAAACTCCTTGTGCAATGTCTGCAATGGAAGTCCTCTAGAGCTGCCCCTCATAGAGGAAATAATTATTGTCTTCCTTTGGGGCGGTCAAGACTACCAACTTAGGAATGATCATTTTTGACCCTACATATTATAAACCTCTTCTTCCTCACCGCATCTCTTTTCAAATAGTAGTGGTGTATGCCACGAAATCGTTGACACAAAACATTTTTCGTATGGTGGCTGATGAGGATGCCTCGACTTGCGTGATGTCATTGGAATGTTGTTTTAGCACTAGGAATCACCTTCTGATTGCATGGAAGGCAAGCACAGTACCCATCAGGTTATATGTGAATGTAAGAGTGTTTTAAAGGGTCAAATGGAAAAGACTCAAAATGATAATGTTCCAACTCAGAAAACAGGGCTAGCATGCACCGATGGTCAAGGTCTTGGTTAAAATCAATCAGTAATTGGGAGTGAGTATGAATAGAGGGAAGACTTCAATGAGAGGAATGTAGGGGTTGCTATAAACATCAGGTCTACAACCAGCCTAAGGAAGAAGGATTATTAACACAAGATCTTCTTGAGTTCAGAATTTAAGGACACTAACGAAACATCATGATAATATAATAATCAAACATACACCATAATATCACCACACTCATTCATGTGAATCATTCAAAGCATGAACACTTTCACATCAGAAGCAAATAAGCTGAAAGAGAAGCTGATTTCTATTAACCAAGATGTCTTAAATCAAATACATGGCCAGTCCACAATCACTTCATCAAAATATTATAGTATAAGGGATCCTTTCTCAACCATTCAAACCTATTAAAGAATTTCATCTATCTATTTATAACAAAAGGGAGGCAACAACTGGAGGTATGATTTGGCCTCCTTCCCATAAAAATCTCTAAGAATTTATTACATCAACAATTTGAATAACAACCTATGTTATAAAATAGGAAAGTGTTGGTGACTAATCCAACCAATCTTCAAACTAACTTGATCCCTCTTAGCTGCACAAATCCTCGTTTTCCATGTGTCCTTCAGAAGCATCTTCCTGTCATCATGCTGCTAGCTACTATTTTTGCAGTTCTCTCCATAATCATCTATCCAAAAAGTTGTTAGCTTGACCCTCCTAGATTCCTGGTGTCTTTTGGTAGCCTCTTTGGGTAGCACTCTGAGTAGCGCACTTTGTAGTGCCTTCACCCAATTTTTTAAGATTCTGTAGCGCACTTCAAAACTGGACAAGTAGAAAAGGTAATGACAAACCTTCCTATCCCCTGTGCAAACTTCAGTCTCTATGAGATTTTAGGTAGCGAATTTCGGTAGTGCCACTGTGTGTTTCCGTGCAAATTTTAGGTAGCGCCATAAAAAACGTAGCACCTCCACTTGGAAATGTGCAGAGCGAGTATAAACCTTGAGTAATATCAACAACATCATCTTTAGGTTATTTTGCAACATTGTAGGTAGCACACCAATGGAACATCAAAATAGACTATTTAGTAGCACCATAGTGCTATGGAATGTCTGCAATATTACTACTGAAGGAGTTAATTCTTCGCAAAAATCTCAAAACTCTGAACAATAAGCACTTAGAAGCCTGTATAGGTGGTAGAGGTAATGTTTCAACAACAATTTATCCTCACAAAAAGGAACCATCTTTAAAAATGGGGCTCACCTTTCACTAGCTACTTCGTTACCCTGACACTTAACCTGACACTCTTTCTTGTAGAAGGAGGATCGTCCTTTGGCACATCAGTCTTCTTTCTTTTAGTGGTGATAGGCTTCTTCAGCGGAGTTATGCTCTCCTTGGATACCGGTGTCTCATTTTCAATAACAAATTCAACCAATACTTGCAAGTTTCTTTGAGCCACTTCATCTTGAAAATGTTGCAAGTTTGCTTTGAGCTTCCTGTTCTGAGACTGGAAGCCTTTGTTTTTCCTATAAAGATTTTTGAGCTGCCTATGGAGAGGCTAGACCTTTCTTGCTGTGAACCTTGCCAGGTCAAGGGTGTGACTATAGCCATCCATGAGTACTTTCATCTTAACCCTGTCAACAATGGCTTCTCTTTTCAACTGAGCCACCTCCTTCCTAGCATCCCTAAGTTTCCTGATTAATCTTTTGAATGTTTGGTTGTTGGGTGGAGTAGTGACATGAACAGTCTCAACAAGATTCTTCATGGTCTCCTCTTCCTAGTGCATAGTAATTTCCTTGTCTATCTCATCGGGCTTCTTGATACCTCTGCCTTTATCTTTCTTCTTTTGCACAGGGGTTTCTTCTTTCCTCTCCATAGGCTTTTCAATTCATTTACCCTTCTTATTTTGTAGGATAAAGACTTTTGGTAGAGAATTTTCTTCAAAAACCTCTTTAGGAACTGATGATCTTGTAAAAGGTTTCATGCCCTTGGTATTGGATGGTGGAGGAGAAGAGGAGAAGTGTAGCTTCTTCCCTTTCTTTGTTGTAGTTTCAGTAGTAGAAGGAACTTCTTCTAACTCTGGTGGAGGAGGACATGAAAAATCTCTCTGTGGGGAAGGAAAATATTCCTCCTTGGTTCCTATTACCTACTTGATGAACTATGAAACTTGAACATGAACTCTGCCCTTTCTCTTCTTGCTAGTACATGCTTTAGCAGCACCGATGGATGATAAAGGGATTGCATTATGTGATTGAGGGGTGGCTGCTATATCAAACTTGAAGTGGGAAGAAACAACAAAATGTTCCCATGATATATTTTTCTTACCCAGTTCTTCAGAGACTAGCATTCTAATCAATCCAGAGTGGAAGATGCTAGTATCTACATCCTTAGACTTGGATTGAATCCTGTCTAACATTTTATCTATGCTCCTTAACAAATAGTAGGGAATATTCATTTCAATTTTATCAGTAAAATGTAGCAGAAGCCTTATATGGTACTGGTACAATGTGTTAAACCTCCCTTCACATGTAAAGTATCTTTGAATGATCTTCAATATCCTATCAAATTGCTCAATCAGTTGATTCCTTGGCACACCTTTAGACAAATCACTGGCTTGATGTTCAGGCTTAAGGAAATCTTTGTCATAGGCTGCATTCAAAGCCATGTCTTTAAACCATTTCTCATTCATGTTGGAGCTGAAATAGAGGCCTCAGTCACCTCAAATTCTAAATCCCCTATCTTGGTTCTCTTTCCATAAAAATGTAAGGACAACTTCCTTTTCACCTCAGGATGGCCTCTTTGCATATTCTAGTAGAAAGAGAGGCATCCCACTATTTGAAAAACTTCTCTTGCCATGGGCTCTGTCTAAAAAAGATGCATATCCACGGATTCAGTTCTAACTACCTTGCCCCCCTTGTGTGACTTATTTATCTGAGGAGTCTCCATATCTTAGGATGAGAGATTCTTATGGCTATGGGGTAGTAATGACCAGAAGGACCTAAAGTCGAGATTCAAATGGACAAAGCTGCACATTTACAAGAACTTTCCCTTAAACCAGACTAATTGATAGTGTGCTAAGACTTGGCTATTGAAATCCCTCCCTTAGATTTGTGCAGGTATTGAACACTTAGACAATGAGAGGGTACTCTGTAATTGGCCCTTTGAATCTAGGTGGAAAAAACTCGACTCAAATGTCAAAGGAAGCAGGGGAGATACATTGTGGTTAAGTAGCGCCTTTAGGTAGCGCAATGTGTATGCAAAGGATAGAACTGTTTAGATGCTGTGAGATCAATATCTATGGTGGACGAATGTATAAGACTTTGACATACAGGTAGTGAAGTTTATAGGTTTGAAATGAGAGGAGACAAGGATAGAACGGTGTGAAGAAAGGTCTCCTTCAACTATGTGAGCCCGATAATCCAAAACTCTGAGTGCTAACTCTCTTTGAAAATTTTTGTGCAAAGGAGGAAACACGAGATACCTGTGGAATAAACATTTTTTTGAATCCTCAATGAGATTTCAGGATGAAATCATGAACATCCCAACCTCTGAATCTACCTCACCATCGGATCTAGTAGTAGTGCTGTCGACTGGTTAGAACTGAGAGTTTGCGCAATGCAACAATATTGAGTTTTTCAAAATCACAAATCATTATCAGAGTTTGTAAATACAATATCTTGAAGGCATGTTTTTAACCAAATCCTGGCGCTGAAAACAAGGAAAATGACATCAACATTGTAATCATAACTCAAGGTGGAAAATGATGAACTAGAAAGGCACTACAGAAACTCCTGATGAGTGGGCAATGCTCCATTTCAAAAACTTATTGGATATGTAAGCAAAGGACAACAAGGCATGGCTACGAGTGCATGAATGAGGAAAATGGTCTGTGAAATCAATCTAGTTGTGGAGAGGATCAATCCTAGTGACAAATCATGAAGGGGACCAAATTTTAAGTCATGAACAAAAACGGTTCTAAGTCCAAAAATCAAATGAGGATCAGAACATAAGTTATGACTCAACACTTTATTTATCAAGGGGGTCCTAACAAACACAATTTTAAAAGGCGTGGAATTAAAAAAATTAAAATCTAAGTCTTAGGAAAAGATGGAAACAAACTAAAAAACCCAAGGCAACTTAGTGTGATAACATTGGATCCACAGGGGATGGCATGCCCCCTGCGGGCTGCCAAGAATAAGTAGATTTAGTGCCTTATCCTAGGGATATGGGGCCAGTTATTGAAACAAAAATAAAATAAAAATGATATTTACAATGGCATGAAAAGCCACTCAAGTCTCAAGCAAAGTACTTTTTTTAGAAAATGCCCATTTACAAGGCCACCAAAAACTTCTTCATTCTCCATATTCTGCAACTTGAAAGTGTTATTAGAGAATACCTCAAAGATTTTGAAGGGACTGATACATAAAGCTTCAAATTTATAGTGCTTGCCTTTATCTTGATTCGGTGCATCCCACTTGAGCACCAGATTTCCTAGTTGAAAATCATCTTTGTTCACTTTTTTGTCGAACACCTGCTTGATCTTCAGTTGATGATCATGTTCTCTATCTATAAGCTTCTCCCAAGTATTCTGCACTTCAACCAGCTGTTGAATCCTTCTGATCATATGATCAAGCTCCCCTTGGTAATCTTGGAAGAATTTTTCCATAGGTAAGGCAAGTTGAGAGGGAAAAATGGCCTCAAGTCCATATACTAGCTAGAAAGGGGAAAGTCCCAGGGAACTCTTTGTCGTCACTCTGTCAGCCCACAAAGAAAATTTGATTTTTGAGTCCCATACCTTTTTTTTCTCCTCTAACAACTTTTTAATGATATTTATAAGACTTTTGTCTGAGGATTCTGCAATTCCACTACCTTGAGGGTAGTAAGGGGTAGAGTGAACCAATGTGATTCCAAAGTGTTCACAGAACTGAATCGATGGTTCATCCTTGAAAGATGCATCATTATCAGTGATGATTATGCTCAGACACCCAAACCTTGATATAATGTCCTCAAGGAAACCAATGATCACTTTGTGGGAAGAATTCATTGTAGGAATAGATTCAATCCACTTAGTAAAGTAATATCTAGCAGTCAAGATCCATCTATGTTGACCACTGGAAGCGGGATGAATTTCCCTGATAAAATCTAGGCCCCACTATTGAAAGGGTCCTGAAGCTACCATAGGCTTTAATGGAAAAGACTTGAGCTGCTGATTTCCAGAGAACTTCTGACATTTAACACAGGGTCTGATCTTAGCACAAACATCAGTGAACAAACTAGGCCATAAGTACCTAGCTCTGAGGATCTTGTATGCTGTGGTTCTCCAATAATGATTCCGCCCACATAAACTATCATGAAAATCAAACATAATATTTTGGGCTTCTTGTGGGTCTAGGCACCTCAAAAGCACTCCTAATGGGTCTTTCCAATACAAAACTTAATCAACAAGGCAATATTTTATTTATTTGAGTTTTAAGTCTCTCACCTTGTTCTTTTCCATACCATTTAGAGGCTGTAAATTCTGTAGGAAAAATATAATGTCCTTGTACCAGCTGCAATCTTCCAATGCAGGGGTGACTTGAGAATCTTTATCAGTTAATTCAACCTACTGATTTTCTGAACATGAGTGGATGAAATTTACCCCCAATGTTGAGCAATTCGATTCAGCCAACAACTTGGCTAAACGACGACCTTTAACCAATTTGGTAGGCTTAATTTCCAAATCAAATTCAAGGATTTTAGCAATCCACTTGCTCCTTTTTCCATCTATATCAGGGTGAATAAGAAATTCTTTTACAACAGTTGATGGGACATAGGCAATGACTCTTGAATGCAACACATAAACTATGAAGGACTTGAGAGATTAACCAATTCATAGGCTTGCTTATCCATGATGTCATATTTTAATTCAACATCTCTCAATGCCCTGCTAAAAAAGGCAATGGGCTACTCTAAGACTTCAACGTTCTTCTGCAATAAAACTGCTGCTACTGTATCAAAAGAAGCAAGAGAAAAAATAAGAAAGTCCTTGGAGTAGTCTAGGCTAATAAGGACCGAGGCTTTAGTCAAAGTTTTATTTATCCGATCAAAAGAATTACAAAAATCAACTGTCCATTTGACTTGACTACCTTTCCTCAATAGTGTTGTGATATACTTAAACAACTCAGCAAAATTCGACACAAACCTTCTCAAAAAATTATTTTTTCCCAGAAAAGATTACACCTCTTTTTTGGATCTAGGAAGTGGCAATGTTTATATAGATTCAAACCCTACTGGAATCAATCCTTACCCCTTCAACCGACACAATATGCCCCAATAATTTTCCCTCCTTCATGGCAAACAATGATCTTTTAGGATTCAAAGAGAGGATACATTTTCTACATTTCAAAAAAACCTTTCTTAAATGATCACAATGTTCTTTATCAGATTGAGAGAACACTGTTCTGTCATCTAAATAGATAACAACAAACTTGTCCTTCTCTCCAATAAATGCTATGTCCATAGCTGACTGAAAGGTCTCCCTTGCGTTCATCAAACCAAAGGGCATCTTGGCGTACATGAATGTACCCTAAGGAGTGGTAAAGGTCGTATTCTCTCTATCTTCTGCCAAACCAGAGACTTGATTGTAGCCAGAAAAACCATCAGCCATGGACATCCTGGCTACTCCTGTGACCCTTTGTAATATGTGCTCCATATTGGGCAGAGGGTAGTTATCGTTTTTAGATCTTATGTTCAGATTCCAGAAATCAATGCAAAGTCTGATTTCTCCATTCTTTTTTCTCACTGGGACCAAATTGGCTATCCATTCAGAATACCTCAAAGGAATGATAATTTTTTCATCTAAAATCTTTTTCACCTCTTTCTCCATGACAGGAAGCAACATAGGATTGATTTGTCTCAAGTTTTTTCTAAAGGGTTTGGTCTCTTCCTTTAATGTGATTTTGTGCTCTATAATGCTTGTGTCATAAGTTATGAGATCTTCATAAGTCCAAGCGAATAAATCAACAAATTCTTTCAACAACTTAGCATATTCTTCCCTCTACTCTTCTGATAGGTTGCTTGACAACTTGACATATTTTGGATTCTTTTATATGCCCAGATTGCACTTAGTTATGTCATCATCATCAATGGATACTTTCCCTTTCACTGCCACAACATTTCCGTCAAATAATATTTCCAAAAGAACTAGTCCTTTTGGAATATGATTTCTAGGTAGCTACACAATATGATGATTAGCAGTTTTATTGAGGAAAACATCAGCATGAGTATTAATTTCAAAATCATGATCCCGATCAATGTGTAATGCAGAAAACTCATCAACAGTCTCGAGGATATTTTTAAGTTTTAGATTATCTTCGAACACCTTCCAATATTTTACATTGTCCGGTATAGACGACCTGTATTTGACTTCTACATCATACTTGAGTTTAGGTGGTATGGGGATTCTGAAATTGCTTGCTGATACAACCAAAGAATTGTCCATGGTATTATCTTCTCTAGGAATAAATGAAATGTTAAAAGCTGAGAAAAAACTGTCCACCAAGTCCCACACTTCATTTCTGTAAGATCTAAGCCTAGGGTGCTTTGTTTGATAAATATTTTTAATCTGATGAACTATTAATTAAGCATCCCTAAATATTGATAGCTCTTCTATCCCCATATCTTTAGAAACCCTCAGTCCCAATACAAGAGCTTCATACTCTGCCATGTTATTAGTAGTTTCAAATTCTAGTTTGTATGACAAAGATATAGTCTCTTGAGCTGGTGAGACAAATACCACTCCAACACGATCACCTTACTTGGAAGAGGCTCCATTAAAGAACATCTTCCAGACAGAGGTGGTTAGAGGAGACTCTTCACAAAAGGTAACAGACTATTTTTTGATTTCAAGAGGATTTTCAGGAGTGTCAGTGAGCTGCAAAATGATAGATCCCAAATCAGTATCAAGAGCAAAAACATGATGATTTGTGGGGTTTTCTTCATCACTAATGATGTAAGCGAATTGAGCTTCCCTGTAAAGCCTTCTATGCTCTCCCCCAAAGACATGAATAGTAACATATGAGAGATCCTTCTGCAAGTTTCCCCGAAGTCTTTTTATCCAAGGCCATGACAAGAGCATTCTGAACTTGGGGGGAACATCAACCACCACGATATCCATGATTATGCTTTTCATGGGTAGCTGAAATAGAGTCATAACCAGATCCTTAATGACTCCAAGATACTTCACTTTCCTGGAGTCAAAATAATATAAGTCATGGTAAGTCTTTGTGATTTCTAACCCAATTTCATCCATAACATTTTTGGCATGAGGTTGTGGGATGCCCTTGAATCCATCAAACAATTATGCAACACTTTATCATGAATATTGAGTGATGTGTAGAAAGGAGGGGATGAATAATCTCTATCTTCTATCAATGGACCCAAGATCACTGCTGGTTTTTCATCTTGCAGATTTACTGAATCAGTGGCACTTGGAGAGGCTTCAAGCTGTAACATTTTGGAGAGATATTTTTAGAAATTTTCATTTTTTAGTAATTCCAAAAAAGGTACAGGGATAATTATTTTTTGGATCTCATTTTCAAAGCTAAAGGAAGAAGTAGACTTCAGGATTTCTTTGGTTTTAGGAGAGGGAATTATGATCAGAACTTGTGGACTTTAACTATCTTTTTCCTTACTGCTAACTGTCACAACCTTGGAAGAATTTTCTTTTTGGGAAAGCTGATTAGGAGCATCAGTTTTTTCTTCATTCTTCTTCGATCTCATATTATATCTATTAGTACTTTCATTTTATTTCTCTCCCTGACTTAATTCATTTATTTGAATATCCATCAAGGATTTCTCATAAGCCGATTGAGTCAAGTGTGGGGATGGGGATGTGTCACCTAAGCAATGAATCTTAGGATCAACTTCTACCTCCTCTCCTTCTTCATCAGCAACCAGATTATTTTGTAAAGGATATTGTACCCTTTGATAATCTCTCTCTCTGTTTTTGGGATCTCTGGGAAGTATTTGGGGAGCATTATTTGGTCCACTAAAGTTACCTCTGATATTGGTATTTTGAGTATTTCTGTAGGGCTGTTTTCCTTCCAGTTTTAATTTCTCTATCTCAGTAGAAAGGGATTTTACTAATTTGGTGAGATCCTCCACTTGAGGATGAACAATATGGGAATCAGAAGTTGAGGCTTCAGTTCTTCTTTTTCTTCTATCCCTATCAGATTTTCCTATGAGTTTATTAGATGGCACTATGTTGGATTCTACCTCCAAGGCTACATCTTGCATATGAACTAAGGAGGTTGATATTCTTTATCTCAGTAGAAGGAAAAAATTGAGGTCAAAGGCACTGGTATAAGTATTTTTTGCAGAGGTTTCAGTGGGTTTTATCTCACCAGGAATCTTATTATACATTTTGTTAAATATTTTAGAAAAGTCAGACACAAAATCTCCTTCTTTCCTTTTTAGGGATCCAAATTCAGTGATGTAGTACAAAAATCCCTTTTTGTCCCCCCAGTGCCTCAAGAAGGCTTCATCATGGATCCAGGCACCAGACCCCTAAACCAATACCTAGCCTCACCAAAAATGCTTTGGATGAAAACCCTCATTTTCAATGTTTTGATTATCTACATAGCTGCAGAAAGAAACAAGATGTTCCTCAATTGCTATATATTCTTCTCCTGTAAACTTGGGAATGTGTTTCAAATAATCTCTAGGATGGAGAGAATTCACTAGATGAGGTAAGACAAGAGGAGCATATCTTGCAGCCACTATGGAATCCATCCTATTTGTAGGGGGGTTAACAACTGCCATTTGATTTTGAACTCTTGGTGAACAAGGAGGATAAGGAGACTTGACTGTGTGAAGATTAGGAGAATAAGGAAAGGATGAAGGGGGGGTTTCAATTTTCAAAACAGAAGGCTAGGCCTTGGAAGAAGATGGTAAAGTCTATAGAGGGGATGGAGTTTCCACTTCTTTGGCAGTGTAAATTTTAACAGGAGGTGGGGTAACAAAGCCTAAAGTAGGGAAATCTTCAAAACTAATAAGATTGAAACACCTTTCAATGTCAGGGGAAGAAAAAATATCAATGTTTTCTTCTTTCAAATCAGTTTCAAAGGAAGAGTATTCAACATGAAACTCTTCAAACTCAATTTTATTAGATACTTCAGTAGAAGGTAAAGAAATCTTACTTGATATAAAAACTGGAGTATCAAAAGTGGAATTAGGCAATTGACCAGAAGCACTTGTAGCAACAACACAAATTTTTTTTTGGGAAGCTTTTCCCCTCTTGATTATTTTCTCTGGGTCAGACTCAGATGGAACCAAAGGCAATTGTGGATTTGATCTTGTATGTCTACCTTTAGGTTCCAGAGATGAAACAATGGAATTGCTAGGTGCTAGCTGCAATCTTCAAGATACTAAGTTGTAAAGCACCTATAGAACTAATAAAATGTGTCGTTTAATCCCAGGGAAAATTATTCAAATCATTCCCTGGCAACAATGCCAAGAATGTTAGCACTAGGAATCACCTTCAAATTTCACGGAAGGCAAGCCCAGTACCCATCAGGTTATATGTGAATGTAAGAGTGTTTTAAGGGGTCAAATGGAAATGACTCAAAATGATAATGTTCCAACTCAGAAAACAGGGCGAGCATGCATCCGCAGTCAAGGTCTTGGCTAATTTAATTCAGTAATTGGGAGTGAGTATGAATAGAGGGAAGACTTCAATGAGAAGAATGTAGGGGCTGTTGTAAACATTAGGTATACAAACAACCTAAGGAAGAAGGATTCTTAACACAAGATCTTCTTGAGTTCATAAATTAAGGACACTAAAGAAACATCATGATAATATAATAATCAAAGATACACCATAGTATCACCACAATCATTCATGTGAATCATTCAAAGCATGAGAACTTTAGCATCAGAAGCATATAAGTTGAAAGAGAAGTTGATTTCTATTAACCAAGATGTCTTAAATAAAATACATGGCTAGTTCACAGTCACTTCATCAAAATATTACAGTATAAGGGAGCCTTTCCCAACCATTCGAACCTACTAAAGCGTTTCATCTATCTATTTATAACAAAATGGAGGCAACAACTGGAGGTACGAGCTGGCCTCCTTCCTATAAAAATCTCTAAGAATTTATTGCATCAACAACTTGACTAACAACCTATGCTATAAAATAGGAAAGTGTTGGTGACTAATCCAACCAATCTTCAAACTAACTTGATCCCTCTTTGTTTTTCAACTCCTAATTTTCCATGTGTCCTTTAGAAGCATGTGGTTGTCATCATGCTGCCAGCTGTTGTTTCTGCAGTTTTCTCCATCATCAACTATCCAAAAATTTGTTATCTTGACCCTCCTAGATTCCTGGTGTCTATTAGGGCCTCTTTGGGTAGCACTCTAAGTAGTGCACTTTGTAGTTCCTTCACCCAATTTTGTAATATTCTGTAGCGCACTTCAAAACCAGATAAGTAGAAAAAGTAACGCCAAACCTTCCTATCCCCTGTGAAAACTTCAGTCTCTGTGATAGTTTAGGTAGCGAGTTTCGGTAGAGCCACTCTAGTGTGTCTCTGTGCAAATTCCTTCTCTAGCATAAATTAGGTAGTGAATTTCAGTAGCGCCACTGTGTGTTTCTGTGCAAATTTTAGGTAGCGCCATAAAAAATGAAGAACCTCCACTTGGACATGTGCAGAGTGATTAACAACCTTGATTAATATCAACACCATTATCCTTAGGTGATTTGGCATCACTATAGGTAGCACACCAATGGAACACCAAAATAGACTATTCTGTAGCGCCATAGCGCTACTGAATGTCTACAATCTTACTGCTGAAGGAGTTAATTCTTCACAAAAAGCTCAAAAATATGAACAATAAGAACTTAGAAGCTTATATAGGTGGCATAGGTAATGTTTCAACAACAGTTTATCCTCACAAAAAGGAACTATCTTCAAAAATGGGGCTCACCTTTCACCATCTACTTCATTACCCTAACATTTAACTTGCCACTCTTTCTTGTAGAAGGAGGATCCTCCATTGGCACATCAAGCTTCTTTATTTTAGCGGTGAAAAGATTCTTCAGTGGAGCTATGTTCTCCTTGGCTGCTGGTGTATCCTTTTCAATAGCATCTTCAACCAATACCTCCAAGTTTCTTTGAGCCACTTCATCTTGAAAATGCTGTAACTCTGCTTTGAGCTTTCTATTCTGAGACTGGAATCCTATGTTCTGCCTATAAATGTTTTTGAGCTGCTTATGGAGAGGCTGGGCCTTTCTTGCTGTGAACCTTGCCAGGTCAAGGGTGTGACTATATCCATCCATGATTTCTTTCATCTTAACCCTATCAGACATGGCTTTTGTTTTCAACTGAGCCACCTCCTTCCTAGCATCCCTAAGTTGCCTGATTAATTTTTTGAATGTCTGGTTGTCAGGTGGAGTAGTGACATGAACAGTGTCCACATGCTTCTTCATGGTCTCCTCTTCCTATTGCATAGGAATTGCCTTGTCTGTCTCATCGGGCTTCTAGATACCTCTATCTTTATCTTTCTTTTTTTGCAGAGGGGTTTCTTCTTTCCTCTCCATAGGATTTTCAATGCCATTACCCTTCTTCTTTTGTAGGATAGAGGATTTTGGTAGGGATTGTTCTTCAAAAACCTCTTTAGTAACCGGTGATATTTTGAAAGGTTTCCTGCCCTTGGTATTGGCTGCTGGAGGAGAAGAGGAGAAGTGTAGCTTCTTCCCTTTCTTTGCTACAGTTTTAGTAGTAGAAGGAACTTCTTCTAACTCTGGTGGAGGAGGAGGTGAAAAATCTCTTTGTGGGGAATGAAAAACTTCGTCCTCAGTTCCTGTGCCTTGCTTGATGACCTATGAAACTTAAACATGAACTTTGGCCTTTCTCTTCTTGTTGGTACCTTCTTTATTATAACTGGTGGATGATAAAGGGATTGCATTCTATGATTAAGGGGTGGCTTCTATATCCAACTTGAAGTGGGAATCAACAAGAAAATGTTCCCATGAGATATATTTATTACCCAGTTCTTCAGAGAATATCATTCTAATAAATCCAAAGTGGAAGATTATAATATCCACATCCTTAGGCTTGGATTGAATCTTGTCTGACATCTTACCTATGCTCCTTAACAAATAGTAGGGAATATTCATTTCAATTTTACCAGTAAACTTCAACATAAGACTTATATGGTACTAGTACAATGTGTTAAACCTCTCTTCACATGTAAAGTATCTTTGAATGATCTTCAATATCCTGCCAAACTGCTCAATCAGTTGA
This sequence comes from Picea engelmannii, assembly GCA_009831015.1. Lineage (NCBI taxonomy): Eukaryota > Viridiplantae > Streptophyta > Pinopsida > Pinales > Pinaceae > Picea > Picea engelmannii. The sequence goes on from ML790061.1 coordinate 520,927, forward strand.
TTCTTTGGCACAACTTTAGACAAATCACTGGCTTGATGTTCAGGCTTAAGGAAATCTTTGGCATAGGCTACATTCAAAGCCATGGGTTTAAACCATTTCTCACTTGTGATATGGATTCTTGTTGCAAATGAAATAGAGGCCTCATTCACCTCAAATTCTAAGTCCCCTACATTGGTTCTCCTGCCATCAAAATTTAAGGCAAACTACCTTGTCACCTCATGATGGCCTCTTTACACTTGGTTAATAGAAATCAACTTCTCTTTCAACTTATATGCATCTTTATCAACTTCTCTAAAAAATTATCTAAAAAATATGCATATCCATAGGTTCAATTCTAAATACCTTGCCCCCCTTGTGTGACTACTTCATCTGAGGAGTCTCCATAACTTAGGATGAGAGCTTCTTATGGATATGGGGTAGTAATGATCAGGAGGACCTAAAGTTGAGATTCAAATGGACAAAGCTGCACTTTTAAAATAACTTCCCCTTAAACCAGACTAATTGGTAGTAAGCTAAGACTTGGCTATGGAAATACCTCCCTTATATTTGTGCAGGTATTGAACACTTAGGAAATGAAAGGGTACTCTGTAATTGGCCCTTTGAAGCTGGGTGGAAAATGCTCAACTCAAATGTCAAAGGAAGTAGGGGAGACACAATGTGGTTAAGAAAAACCTTTAGGTAGCGCAATGCATATGAAGAGGATAGAACTGTTTAGATGTTGTGAGATCAGTAGCTATGGTGGGCGAATGTATAATACTTTGAAAATAAAGGTAGTGAAGTTTATAGGTTTGAAATGAGAGGAGACAAGGATAGAATGGTCTGAAGAAAGGTCTCCTTCAACTATGAAAGCCTAATAATCCAAAACTCTAAGCGCTAACTCTCTTTGAAAATTTATGTGAAAAGGAGGAAACACGGGATACCTGTGGAATAAACATTTGTTTGAAGCCTCAATGAGATTTCAGGATGAAATCACAAACATCCTTGCCTCCGAATCTACCTCAGCATCGGATCTGGCAGCACTGCTGTCGAATGGTCAGAATTGAGAGTTTGCACAGTGCAACAATCTTGAGTGTTTCAAAATCACAAGACATTATCATAGTTTGTAAATATGAGATCTTGAAGGAATATTTTTAACCAACTCCTGGCACTGAAAACAAGGAAAATGGCATCATCATTGTAATCATAACTCAAGGTGGAAAATGATGAATGAGAAAGGTGCTATGCAAGATACCAGATATATAAAATATGCAGTACAGAGACGAAATGCTAGAAATAACAGAATAACAACAAAATATCCAGCATAATCTTCACAATACACAGAAATGATATACGAAATAGCAACAGAAATAGCACTTGAACAGAAATAGCAATTGATTCAGATAGCAATGTTCACAGGCCTCTTCGAGGGGG